>CAUYPK010152518.1:0-61919 GCA_963574355.1 Loris lydekkerianus
TTTTGATGGTTTAAAATGTATTGGAAAGGTCAAAAAGCTTGAAAAGTGGGTGCCCCACGATTTAAATGATCAGCAGAAATTGTCACGTTTTGAGGTTTGTTCTTCATTGCTTTTGCACAACCAAAATGATCCTTTTTTGGATTGGATCATCACATGTGATGAAAAGTGGATTCTGTACAACAATAGGAAATGTTCAGGACAGTGGTTGGACACTGATGAGCCACCCAGGCACTTCCCAAAGGCGAAACCCCACCAAAAAAAGATCATGGTTACTGTATGGTGGTCAGTGGCTGGTGTGATTCACTTTAACTTTCTGCAACCAGGCCAAACCATCACAGCAGAGACCTATTGTGAGGAAATCGACGAAATATACCCGAAATTGCGTCAGCAGCAGCCAGCACTGGTCAACAGAAGAGGTCTGATCCTGCTCCACGACAATGCCCGGCCGCACGTCTCACAAATCACCGTCCAAAAATTAAAGGAATTGAGCGTCAAAGTTCTGCCCCACCCACCATACTCCCCAGACCTCTCGCCAATCGACTACCATCTTTTCAAGCACTTCGATAACTTTCTCACCGGTAGAACCTTTGCCAATCAGGACCTAGCAAAAACGGCCTTCGTTGACTTCTTCGAATGCCGAACACCCAATTTTTATGCCGACGGAATTAATCGACTTGCGTTACATTGGCAAAAGTGCACTGATTCAAATGGCCCTTATTTCGATTAAATTGAATAAATATTCACTGAGATATTACAGTTTAACGTAGACTCATAAAAATGGACAAAACTTTTGAAATGACCTAGACATAGAAAACACTGTACCCAATTGCAAAAGAATGCATATTTTTCTTAAGTGCACCCAGAACACTTTCAAGGGTAAATCACAAGTAAGGCAACAAAATAAGTCTTAACAGATGTAAGATTAAAATCATGTTAGGTATCTTTTCTGGCCACAGTTGAATAAAGTAAATAATAGCAGAAGCAAACTGGAAAATTTATAAATACATGGAAATAAAAAAAAATTGAAAACCAATGGGTCAAACATAAAATAATGAAGGCCAGAAAATATCTTGAGATAAATAAAAACAAAAACACAATTCACAAAAATTGATGGGATGCACTAAATGCAGGTAGAGAGAGGTTTATAGCAGCAGTAAACACCTACATTAAATAGCTGAACGGTCTCAAGTCAATTGGCTTTATACATCAAGGAACCAGAAAAGAAGAACAAACTAAACCCAAATAGGGCAGCTTGAATAAAAATAATGTTAGAGAAGAAATAAACAAAATAGAAAAATAAATTTAAAGTATAATAAAAAGTTGATTTTTTTTAAAAAGAATCCACAAAATTGGTAACCCTTACCTAGATTAATTAAAAGGAGAGAGAAAAAACTTAAATAACTCAATTCAGACATGAAAGAGACATTATTACAACCGATGCCACAGAAATCAAAACTTCATAAGGGGCTTCTACGAAAAAGTCATACACCAACAAATTAGGTAATTTTAACATGTGGTTAAGTTCATGGAAGCATACAAATTACTATGACTTAACTTTAAGAAAATAAAAAATATGAATAAACCTGTAACTGACCAGAATATTATATCAGTGTGTAGGAGACCGAGCCCCAGGCTTATAGAAGCAGTTACCAGTTCTTGAGGGAGGCCCTGGGAGCAAGACAATCTCCTAGCTAGCAAGGAGATGTTTTGCTGCCCAGAGATAAGCTCTCAAGCAGCGGCAGGCATTAATGAGATAAGATTGGTAGCTCCTTAGAAAGCAGGCATTATACTTTGAACATTCTTGGTGCAGCAGAGTGGGAGTTGAGCCTGTGGGGAAAGAGCATTTAGCTACCTACCATTAATCACGTGATCCCAGTACTTGGGTCTCCACAACGTTGCATAATGCTTGAATATGTCGGCCAGGGCAGAGGTTGCTCAGGGCTTTCCCTGGAGATTTGAGACACCCCCCCCCCCCCCCCCCGCAGGCATTTGCACGTTCAATCCAGGTTCCCAGCTGTTTTTATTTGCACGGTGACAGGGTGCCACAGAGGGCACTGACACAGTGACCAATACTTTCTAGCAAAGGAAAGCCCAATACCAGATGGCTTTCTTATCTTCCTAATGCTGTGATGTATTTTCATTGTTACAAAGGGGTCATGACCCACAGGTCAAGAACCACTGCTTTACTGGAAAATTCTACCAAAATTTTAAGGAAAAAGGCAGGTGGATTCTCTTTGCAGGTGCTTTTTGTCTGGGTCTTTGGTTGCTGCTGGAGACTTAGCTAAGTGGATAAAGAAACTTAAGAAGTTTTACTTAAAGCATAATCATACTCTGAATAAAGGTAGGAGAAAAACCACTAATTCTAAAACTCTTCTAAAAATTTTGAGCAGGAAAAAACAATATGTAACTCATTTCTTGACCCAACAATATTTGACACCAAAACCAGTGAAAGCTACTTTAAGAACACTATAAATCAATAGCTCTGATGAATATTAATGCAAAATCCTCAGTCAGATACTTACACATTTAATTCAACAGCACAATAATAGGACCATATATTATGACTGCTGTTGCCTGAATTATGGACCCCCAAATTTATATGTTGCAATGCAAACCTACCATGTAACTGTCTTGGAACTAGGGATTTGAAGAAGGTGAGCACGGTTGAATAATATGGATCCCTGATCTGATGGATCTAATGTTCTTAAGTAACAGAAAAAGACACATCAATCTCTTTTTCTCTCTTTGCCATGTGAGGACATAGTGAGAACATAGTGTTTACAAGCCTAGAAGAGAGGCCTCACTGTTAATAACAGTCAGTCAGAAACATAGTCATCAACTTTCCAGTATCCAGAACTGTTGAGAAATACATTTATATTGTTTAATTCACCAAGTCTATGATATTTCATTATGGAAAGTGCAAGCAGCATAGTGGAAATTATTATGGTAGAGCAAGGTTGTCTCACCATATCAAAATTAATCAGTGCAATACAGCATATTAACGGAATAAATGATAAAAGATACGATCATCTCAACTGATGCATAAAAACTGATAAAATTAAATAGCTTTTAATAGAGAAATAAAAACATAATCTATGTATGAAAAGCACCTGGCAATAACATAATCATTAAAAATGAAAAGTTTTCTTTCTAAAATCAGGAACATGGCAAAGATATTCATTCTTACCACTTTTGTTCAAAATATTGCTGGAAGTCCCAGCAACAGCAATTACGCAAGAAAAAGAAAGAAAATACAGTAGAACTCCTGTAAGTTGACCACCCAAAAGACTGTAACAAATTGGTAAATATACAAAGGTGGCCAACCTAAGGACTTCCTTTGAGTACATGTGGTGCATGTATAGTCTATGAAGATTAAGGGGTCAGTGTAGAGGGTGGTCAACTATGGAGGTTCTACTGTATATCCAAATTGGAAAGGAAGAAGTAAAAATTATCTCTGTTTTTACATGATATTATCAACAGAAAACGTTAAAAATTCTATAATATCCCTATCAGAACTAACAAACAAACCCAGCAAGTTTATAGCAAAAAAATCAACACACAAAAAAAATCTGTTGTGTTTCTATACACTAAGAAATTATCCAAAATGGAAATAAAATTATTTATAAAGCATCAAAAAAAAATGAAGTACTTAAAAATAAACTTAACCAAGGAGAGGAAAGGCTTGTACCCTGAAAATTACAAAGCATTTCTGAAAGAAATTAAAGAAGACACAAATAAATGGAAAGACATGCCAATCTTATTTATTGGAAGACTTAATATGATTAAAGTCTTCATATTATCTGGTGATCTACAAATTCCATACAATCCCTGTCAAAATACCAAAGACATTTTTTGATAATTTGGCATGGCACTTATTTTCAAGATGATTGAATTTAAAATAATTTAAATTGCTATAGCTATAACAAAAATAGACAAATGGGACTTAAGCTGAAAGCTACTGTACAGCTAAGAAAACAATAAGCAAAGCAAACAGATAATCTTTAGAATGGGAAAAGATATTTATTTATATGATTTGGACAAAAACTTGATAACTAGGATCTATAGAGAACTCAAATTAATCAACAAAAAAAGACCCAACAACCCCATGTATCACTGGGCAAGAGACATGAATAGAACCTTCTCTAAAGAAGACAGATGAATGGCTAACAAACATATGAAAAAATGCTCATTGTCCATAATCATCAGAGAAATGCAAATCAAAACTACCTTGAGATATCACCTAACCCCAGTGAGTATGGCCCACATCACAAAATCTCAAGGCTGCAAATGCTGGCATGAACGTGGAGAGAAGGAACAGTTTTACACGGCTGGGAGGACTGCAAACCATAAAACTTTTTTGGAAAGAAGTTGAGAGAATCCTCAAAGCAAATTAGACCTCCTATTTGATCCTGTAATCCCATTACTAGGCATCTACCCAGAAGGAAAAAATACTCTTATCTGAAGAACATTTGCACTAGACTGTTAATTGGAGTTCAATTTACAATTGCCAAAATGTGGAAACAGCCTAAATGTCCACAAATCCGGGAATGGATTAACAAACTGTGGTATATGTATACCATGGAATACTATTCAGCCATTAAAAAAGATAGAGACTTTACAACTTTTGTATTAACCTGGATGGAGGTGGAACAAATTCTTCTTAATAAAACATGACAAGAATGGAGAAGCAAGAATCTAATGTTACTCTATTCTAACATGAACGCAGTAGATGAGCTAATACGGGGAGGGGGGAGGGGAATGAGCAAGTGGGGAGAGGGGAGGAGGGAGGGTGATGGGGTCACAGTGCATGGCGCACCTCTTAGGGGAGAGACACAATTATAAGAGGGAATTCATCTAATAAATGCAATCCATGTTACCTAATTCTTTGTACCCTCAATGAATCCCAAACAATAAAAATAAAATTAAAAATATATGATATCACATCACACCCATTAGGATAGCCACTATTAAAAAAAGTTAACACCAAGTGTTGATAAATATGTAAAGAGTTTGGAAGTCCTGTGTATTGCTGTTGGGTATGCAAAATGGTGCACAGGTGTGGAAAACAGTGTGGAGGTTCCTCTAAATATTTAAAATGAAACTACCATATGATTTAGCAATCTCACTTCTCATTATATACTCAAATATATACTTCTCAGTATATATTTAAAGCATTTAAAAACAATATCTCCAAGGAATATTTGCATGTCAGTGTTCATTAGAGCTGTATTTGTAATAGCCAAATTTAGATAGATAAAATTGGAAGCAATTTAGATAGATAAAAGAAAATGTGGCGAATATCACAGTTGGATATCATTCAGCCTTAAAGAAGGAAATCCTACTTTTTTTTTTGGCTGGGCCTGGGTTTGAACCCACCACCTCCAACATATGGTGCCGGCACCTTACTCCTTTGAGCCACAGGCACCACCCTGGAAATCCTACTATTTACTACAATACGAATGAATCTTGAGAACATAATGTCAAGGAAAATAAACCAGTCAGAAAAAGATAAATGCTTCTTGATTCCAATTATATGAAATATTTGAAGTTGTCACACTCATAGAAACAAGAATTTTCATTGTTGGGGATGGAAGCAAGTGAGGAATTGCTGTTCATTGGGTACAGAGTTCCATTTTGTAAGATGAAAATGGTCTGGCCATCTCTTGCACAACAGGTGCACATAACTTTCCACTTGTGTACTGTACTCTTTTTTTTTTTTTTTTTTTTTTTCAGTTTTGGCTGGGGCTGGGTTTGAACCTGCCACCTCCAGCATATGGGGCTGGCGCCCTACTCCTTTGAGCCACACATACTTAAGGTGGTAAATCCTAGGTCTTTTATGACAATAATAATAATGAATGATAATAGTAATAATATAAAAATCCCACATAGTTTGAGCAATATCATTGCTGATTTGTTCCAAGAAACATTTGTTGAGCACCAAAACTCAAGCTCTTAATGATTTCTACGAGAAGTGCCAAAAACTGACCTGATGATCGCAATCTGGACGTAAGCCCACACTGCAGGTGTGTGTCAGGGAACCTCCCCTCCCCCCAAGGGCCTTTGGTACTCTTGCTTGTGTTTTTATAAAATGCCCGTTTTTCACATCATTTTACATGACTTTAATCAGCCACATTACCTTTTTTCTCATTCCATAAAAATGAGAAACAGCTGAAAACATTGATGCATATTAATAAGAGTGATAAATACGCATAGCAACTAAGTACCATAGTAGAGAATAGCAGGGAGAGAGAGGAAGGAAGAATACAGAACACTGTCTCTTAAGACAAAAAAACTATAAGGCCAAATGTTTCATCGTGTACTAACCAAATTTTTGTGCTACAGAAGAGCATAAAAATTACTTTTTCAACTTATAATGACTATGAAGCCTTTACAATGGCAGGGAAATATGTTATTTTCTTGAAGGTTTCAAAAAATATTAACATAAGAAACATTATTTGCATTAATTGGTAAGAGGTAGTTATCTAAAATAATACCCTTAGCTGGCACACTTTATTATAAAGTGCTATCGTAGAAAATGATATAACCCTTTTGGAAAGGCATGAAGCACTGTGAGACAAGTTAGAAAAGTTTCCACAATATACGAGCAAGTACTGAGGTTCAAAGGACAGTCACTTATTATAAAGGGAGAAAAGGCAGACTTGAAGTAGAAAGTAATCTTACACTATTTTATTATGTAGAATATTTTTTAGACCATATTGAATTCTTTAGGGGCCTAATATAAACATTTGACCTAAAACTTTTTTTTTTTTTTTTTTTTTTTCTCTCTCTTGGGAGCCTTGAGTCAAATAATGTATTAAATCCATCATCATGGAGCTATTTGAAACTTAGTCCTCCTTAAGCTACCAAGAAGAAGGATCAATTTGCTGAAACTTTTTGTACAAATCACTGGACAGTTCAGACATCAGAATTGCAATCCATTTTGGCCATGATTATCTCCTTCAGAAAAGATTTTTCACTACTTGCTGCTAACAGAAATGAAGGCCACAAAAAAGTGTCATAGTAGGTAATAATATCTTTGATAACACTTTTTTTTCTTTTTCTTTTTCTTTTCTTTTTTGTTTCAAGGAAAGTCATTTTTTCTTCCCAGAGACTGGGCAAGGAATCTATTCAGTAAGTATATAAATCACCAGGAAAGAGCAACTATTAACCATTTTCAAATCGGTAAAGTTCCATATGTCATCCCTGAGAATTTTCTGACTTTCTCAGAAAGCAGCCAACAGCATTATCAAGGATGCTGTTGGCAGCAAATAAAAGAAAATCCAACCCTCAGATTGCCTGTAATTGAAATAATGGCATAATATGTCCCATTTCATCAATTTTAGAAATAGAGCAGTTCTAGAACTAGTTAACCGGTCTGTGAAGTCATTAATACTTGTCTTCTTATTTTTCTGCTCTTCCACTTTCCACATATTCTCTTGAAAGTCACTTACTTCATTTTATAAAAAAGACTGTAGAAATTCTAGGGATTAAGTGAAGGTATAATATCCATTAGAGAGGAAGGAAGGGAGGGAGGGAAGGAGGGATAGAAAGAAGGGAGAATTTTTTTCTGTGTGTCCCATTTTAACACCAAAAACCCATTCCTACGTTACATACTGACAAAGGGCCTAAGACTCTATGGCAACTTAGGTCAATTCCAATTTACTGTGTCCATGACACTGTTTTAAAAATGAAACCAATTGACAGTGGTTTACAAAAACAAAATCACATGCAATCCTTTCCCTCCTAAATTTTATCACCAGTGCAGCATTAATCTTAATATTTAGAGAGAAAAGTTGAGCAAAACTGAGACTTTATTTTTTTCAAACTTTTTTATTTTAAATTATTATGGTCACGTAATAGTTGTATACCTTTATATTTCTGACAGGTATCGTGGAGGATTTCCTTTAAAGAAATATGGAAATTTTTAAAAAAGTTATAAAATTTGTCACAGAAGTAAGAAGGAAATTATAAGGATGTATGTTAGAACTTAAAATTAACTATAAATATTCATCTGATACACACATCTATTGGCAGTAATGATAGGGTGAAGAGTATTGTGAAAAATAACTTAGGAGATTTATTTCCATTACTTTTTCTGTTTGGAATGTTATTAATAAAAGTCTATTCATGTGAGAATTGAATTTTTATCTCTGACAGGGAATTAGAGATGAGAAAGAATGAACCCTGGGGGGATGCCTCGTCTCTTGATTTTCTATCCCCCTAAAATTAAAACAGGTACTATCCATCAAATTGTTTAAACACTAATTTAATTGATAGGCTTCAGAGGGACTCCAGTATACCCCCAAATTATGTAAGATTTATGTCCATGATCTGGGAAATGGACAGTAACCTTGTCATGTATCAGAAGTTTCTGTGACCTCTTGAAAGTCTGTGTTATGGCCAAGAGTCACCACCTTAAGGACCCAGTCACAGTGGTGGATCTGGGGCTCCAGAGACCGTTACATAGTTGGGTATTTCAATACCTGTGGCTTTTGTTCTTACTGACTGAATGAAGCTAACTTCACTACCAAATCCTAGTTCCAGTACTATGCACGGGGCAGTACTCATAGTAGTGGATAGTCTGATAGAATTAAACGAGCACAGAATCTAAACTTTACACTTACTACCCTTGTAAATGTTGGCACTGTTTTATGGAATATCTTTTCTCATCTTGCACTATGAATATTAGCTATGCTTTATTTACAGGGTACTATAACATATGATATGATGGTGTGTTATGTAAATCATCCTGTTTTTGATAGTTGGGAACAGGTCAGATTTATCACAGAGAACATGAAATTAAGCCTCAGAGCCTTCACTTGAACTTGTGTCTTCACTGGGAAGGACTCTAGTAATGTGTTTATATGGTCATATGTTGTTGCCAAACTTTCTATCTACAATTTAGGTCCAGGCCACCATCATCTCTCAATAATATTATCAAAATGACTTGTTAACTGCTCTTACTTATCTGCCTCTTCCTTACATTAGCCTTTTCTGAACACAACTTCCCCCGTACTCCGACAAGAGTGTTAGTTTTTTTGTTTGTTTTTCGTTTTGAAGCGGAGTCTCACTCTCTGGCCCTGGGTAGAGTGCTGTGGCATCATTATAGCTCACGGCAACCTCAAAAGCCTGGGTTGAAATGAGTCTCCTGCCTCAGCTTCCCTGGTAGCTGGGAATACAGACATCTGCCACAATGCCCAGCTTTTTTTTATTTTATTTTTTGCTTTTAGTAGAGACAGCAATCTCTCTCTGGCTCAGTCTGGTCTCAAACTGGTGAGCTCAGGCACTCCACCCACCTTGGCCTCCCACAGTGCTAGGACTACAGTGTGAACCACCGCATGGGCCAAGAGTGTCAGATCTTGTCACTTTCACCTCAAACCATGGAGTCTTTCCTTCTGAGTAGCCCACACAGCCACTGCTATGGACTCCTGGTCCCCACATGAATGGCCCAGGGCTTCCCTGCTGACTTTCCCTCACTGCAGCTCTAGCCCCCTGCTATTTGTCAACCCTGTCAGGTGCACTCCAGCCTGCAGCCTCTGCAGGTGCTGCAATCTCTTGCTTCAAATTGACATCCACCCTCTCTCTTATTTGCACAATGGCCAGTGTCACACCATTTAACCTCCTGCCCATTTTACTTATTTATGTTTTCCATTTTGCCTAAACGAAGCCACATTATTACAGGGGTTCTTATCTGTGCACTCCTAGAACGTCTACCAATACCTGCTATGGAATAAGTGCTCAGAATATATACATATATATTAGCCATTTATAAATAGTGACAAACTGGAGGAGATCTGTGTCAGACAAGTGGGGTATTCAAATTACAGCTTGGACAATATGTACTAATGATTTCTCTCTGGAAAATGAATTAGCCACTATGCCTAAGGTTCCTCACAAGTGTGTGTAGGTGGGTATCAAATAACCACACATTTAAAAAAAAGTTTCAGGAGTGGCAAAAATTCCATTTTTCATCACAAGGCTTCACCAACTAGATTGGAGCCCATCGTCCTTTTACTCCAGACTCGACTCTTCCTGGCGATGGCTGGATTACAACATAGACTTGTACATTTTCACTCAGATGTACTTATTTATAGCATCTCTGAGGAATTATAAATTATCTATCCTTCCTGCCCAGAAATATTCCGAGGGACATAAGTTAATGAACAAAAGAATTTTATTAATACGAATTCAAAAACTGGCTTTGCCTCAATGAATAGGTAACATAGAAAAATCATTTTATACCTCTCAGGCTCAATTTCCTCGTCCATAAAATAATGGCTTTTTCTCCAAGGAGTTCTGATACAAGGTTCATAAAGTGTCTCAGATTTATATCATGTAGCCAATACCCCTAAAGATGTCACTTTACCTGAAGGTGGCAGAAAGTCAGTGATTCTCTATAAAAGTAGTGAAAACACAAGATCATTGTCATATACTCGGAGGGCACACGTTCTTATCCATCACGACATTGATCTCCAGCACACCACTGTTGCTATAATGGCTGATGAAACGAAATGTTAGTATTGCAAAGTCAGGGCATCATAATTCTGTGCTGACTGAATAATGAGATAAAGTCATCAACAAGTAAGGTCATCTGAGCATAAAACATATTTATTCCCCAATTCTCCCCAGGGGACACAGTTCTCCTGACCTGTGATGTCCTATGCCAACATGATGTATTGGGTGAATTATTTTCCGTTTAATGCTAGGGAAACAGCATGTCTTTTCTTTACTGACCTTGATACATCTCATTTCTAGAATTATGAGCACTCCAGCTTCAAAAGATCTGATCCCAGCCTAGCTCCGTCTGACTGCTAGTGGGCTTTTTAGTTGCATCACCACTTGGTCCCCAAAGTCCAGATGCTCTATGCCGGGCTGTAAGTTCTGCAGAGTTCTGACTCATTCTCTCCTCTTTAAAGCAACATGAAACCAAGGATTGCGGGTCTGTAAATAATTGGTGTATAATAACAGACCAATGGGTAATGTCTGAAAATTTGCCCAGGCATATTATTAAAATATGTTGCTATATTAAAGAGCATAAAGCAGAATGGATTACATTTTGCCACAATGATTTCTTGAGTAATTATCAATTATAGTATTCACACACTGAATTACCAGTGATTCCTTCCAGGGAAACGAGTGTGACGTAAGCGATTCCTGAGGACGTAGAGCTACTTGCTGAGAGCATTGAAACCACCAAGCTCCTTACAAATAATTTCTTTTTTCTCCAAAGGAATGTTGTTTGAATTCAACAAACAAAATTTTAATGAAACACACCCTTTTTTAGTAGAATGGATTTATAGTTTACCACTCAAACTAAAACACATTTGAAAATGAAAGGGGGTTGTAGTTAACAATGACCCCAAAACATCAGCAAAAACTGAAGGTATTTCAGACAAACCAGAAAATAAGGTCGCTCTGTTTATCACTGGCTTTCTACCCTTTCCACTGTGCTGTTAAATACATCACTATTATGCAAACATGTGTTTTAGACGCATCCCCTAAAAAATATCACACAAATCAGAGGGGTTAAATAAATGTCTATGGAGTAGTCATCGGATGGCTGGGCACTACCGTCCATGGGAAAATACGCAGTGTAGGTACAGAAAAGATTAATTCTGAGGAGAACTCCATTTTAACACAGCGAGAGCCCAGATAATCTGTAAGCACTTCCAGAGAAATATAAGTGGAAAAGCTGAATGAAATAGAACACAGTTTCTACCCTACATCACTAAAGGTTTCAAGTTCAGAAAAAAGATCCCAGGGCCTTAAAATATTAGACTGGGTGTGAGTGGGTGCTAGCTTCACTGTGCTGACACGATACTGTTTAATTTCAGACCTGAATGACTTGAGTTTTCAAAGGGGTAAAGAGTGAGGGTGCGATACCGAAAGCTCCCATAAGATGAAGGTATAACTGAGACCCTGCCTATCCCATCTCTGAGCTGGTGTCTCTGACCTGGGCATGACTGTGCCTCATGAATGGATGTTTACCCTTTTATGTAGCTATGTTCTGCTTTGGCAATGAATTTCTGGGGGCTCTATTGTAACTTAGAAAATTGTTTATTTTTTAAAAGGTAAACAAACAGAAGTTTATTACAGAATATAGAGAAGACATGGGTTTTAAAAAACCTGCACTTCTTCAACTCTACTTAAAAATTCAACTGCATATCAATGACCAGAAAGAAGCACAGGAAGAAATGCACCTGGTTTCTTGTATCCTCAAATAATCCCCAACAATAAATTAAAAAATAAAAAATAAAAAAAGAAATGCACCTATATTTTGTGTAAACATTAATCACAACATGAATAGTATGTCACCTTTAATAAAAATAGGCAAATATTAAATGTCTATTAATGAAATGTTTTTAAACTTTTAAAGAGGTGAACACTTTTTAAAACATATATGGTTAAGTATTACTTTCTTTTTATGACAGCAATGTCTTAGTTTGAATACAATTTCTTAAAATGTATAGTTAAAAAACAAATAAATTCTGAATTCTCCTAACAACGGCACCCTCAGGAATTGTGAGACGAGGGACTATAGAAATTAGCATATATTATCTTTAGTGGCTTTGATGTAGTTTACAAAGAGGAAACATCTGTGGGATGTTTAAATAGCAGCTTTTCTTAAGCATAAAATGAGATCTTGAATAATCAATATTCTGTACTCACTGAAATGTCAGTCTTTATTTTCTGCTTTTTATTTTGGTTAACTTTATAAATCCTTCCTGTGAATTATTTTAATCCCTAGGCAGTGATTTTCAACCAGTGTGCCATGAAAAATTTTAAAAACTATTAATTAAATTATTTTCAAGAAAAGTTCAAAGCACAGCAAGTATATTCTTTTTTTTATAATTACTCAGTGTTTAGCCATTTTTGACTTTCAAGATTTTTTTTTTTAATTGTTTCAGGTTCATTTGAGAGCATAAAGAATCAGATTCCATGTTTGCATATATTAGGTAGAGTCCCTCTTACAATTTGGGTCCCTCACCCAAGAGATGTGCCATTTACCCTAACATCGTGCCCATTATTTGGGAGCACACCAGTCCCCTCCTTCCTCCCCTTTCCCCCTCCCCTCACCCCTCACACTGAATTAATTTGAAGTTTCTCCTATGTGAGTGTGTATCAGATCACCTACTGGCTTCATATTAGTATTGAGTACATTGGATTCTTTCTCCTCTATTCTTGTGTTTTGGTCAACAAAATTTAAGTATCCCAGAGAAGTTAATCTATAGGTTCAAATGTGCCGTGAGATAAATACAGGTTCAAAAACACTGCACTAGAGAATGTTTGGTGGGATTAAAATTGGCACAGTGTTTGTGGTTATACAGACCCACAGTGAAACCTGAACTCCTGTCTGTCTGCCCAAGGGCAAGTGCTTAACCTCACATAGGCCACATATTGGCCATGTTTTCAGTGAAGATGTGTGTCTATCTTATAGGTGGATGTAAGGATTATTAGTAAATGCAAAGCCTCTGGCATGAAATAGGTTTTCAAGAAATGGTAGTTCTTTTTATAGTGATAATCAGAATCAGCTGTGGGATATTTTTAAAATTTAATCATAATCTGTAAGGATATGGCCAAGACTGCAGGTATTGCAGACATCCACGGAGACACTGTCATTGCATTATCTTTAAAATAGCTGTACACTGTTTTGAGTTTCTCCCACATCTTTCCCAATGTCACATTTGCAAAAGCCCCCCCCCCCCAAAAAAAAAAAAGTACCTAAGATTAAGATATAATTTATTTGGTGGCTACGTTGTGTTAGAAACTTTCATAAGCTTGATTTCAGAAAATCTTCAAAATCATTCCAACAGATTTTCTTGTGTTAACAAGTAATTAGATTGAGCTTCAGACAGATAAAATGACTTTTTTTTTAAGTAATGAGGTATAAATAAAGAAATTTGAGCAAAGGTCTCTAAGATTCGCTTTTGAGTTCTTTGAATATCTAGCTCAAATGTCTCCATCTTTTAACTTCTATCCACTGGTAGATTTTTGGTTTCTACTTTCAGCTGCCCTAGCATGATTTGAAGTATCCTAATTATCACCCTTTCCATTCTAATCTGTACTTGGCTATTTGTATGTCTCTCTAATTTACTGAATGTGAGGTATTTTAGGAAAGAACTCTTATTTAATGTTTTGTAACCACACTATAGGTGCTCACTTTCAATCTATTCCAAGCCACGCATTCCATTTTACTAATTTTTTTTGTTTTGTGTTTGTTTACTTCCCTTTTCAGTTTTTTCCTTGGTTTTCTAGGCCTTTATTTGATATCTTTGAAGAAGATAGACTTGTTATTTTTTGATGCTCCTTAATTTAAGTGTGTTTGAGGTTAGGTTGGACGAGCTCTGTAGGAGTGTGAAGACTTGGTCAGAGTTTGGAGTGGTCAAGGTAAGGCTGTAGATAAATGTTTCAGGACCTGATGGGGGCACATGAAGCCAAAAAGTCAGGCCAATATTGACACTTCACTTTACCAGACTCAACCTCAATGGAGTTTTGAAAATAGGTTATTTTATTATCGGCCAGAGTTCTTCAGAAAAACAAAACCGATAAGCTGTGTATTATAAACAAGAAGAGATTTGTTTTAAAAAGTTGGCTTGTGCATTTGTGGAGTCTTGGTGAGTCTAAAATCCAATGGTGGGATTGAATGACAACATATTAGCTTGCATTCCCACCATCAGTGCAGAGGTGTTCCCTTCTTTCCAAATCAACACCAACATCTGTAGTTATGGAATTTTGTTATGTGATTCCTCCACCAGTTGGTCATACCCAGATGACCAAAAATCATTTCACAACAAAGATATTTGCACAAGAATGTTTATTGCAGCCCAATTCATAATTGCCAAGTCATGGAAGCAGCCCAAGTGCCCATCAACCCATGAATGGATTAACAAATTATGGTATTTTTGTATCATGGAATATTATGCAGCCATAAAAAGATGGAGACATTACCTCTTTTATGTTTACATGGATGGAGCTGGACCATATTCTTCTTAGTAAAGTATCTCAAAAATGGAAGAAAAAGTATCCAATGTACTCAGTACTATTATGAAACCAATACATAATGACCCACACTTTCATATGAATGATAAAACACAAGTATAGCCAAGAATGAAGGAGGGAAGAGGAGAGTGAGGGTAGGGTAGGGGGGGTGGCCAGGTGAAGAAAGGGTAATCGGTGGGACCTCACCTATTGTGCATTTTGCAAGGATACATGTCCAATTTATTCAGAGTAGAGTATAAATGTATTAACACAACAATTAAATAAGTGAGGTGAAGGCTACGTTAACCAGTTTGATGTAAACATTCCAAATTATATATAAAATCAGCACATTGTACCTCATAAATGCAGTAATGTACACAGTTATGATCTAATAAAACAAAACAAAACAAAACAAAGCTAATAGCAGGAGGCCAGTAGGCTGGAGACTCAGGAAGGGTCAACGTTATACATGAACTCAGAAACATGGCAGAATCCCATCTTGGTGGGAGGTAAGTCTTTTGTTCTATCCAGACCTTCAATTGATTAGATGAAGAGCATTCGTGCCATGATTTACTCAAAATGTAAATCTTATCTAAACACCCTCCCAGAAACATTTAGAATAATATTTACCAACAATCTGACTACCCTCACACAGTCAATTTGACACCTAAAGTTAAACCTCACAGACACCTACTCAGCAGACTAGTTGCGTCACTCAGTGAACATTTCTGTTTCTTGTTGCCACTGTAAAGAAAATACAGAAGCTGTCAGAGATTGAAGCATGCTGAGAAATTATGGTATGCTACATTTCAAAGTTAATATTTTACAGCTATTCTATATTTCATGAGCGAAGAACATGAAGATCAAATAGAGACATGCTATTGTGAATGTAACACTGTTCTGACAAACAGCAAAGAATTCTGACACCTCGGATATTTTTGTTATCACTATAACTTTCCCATTTATACTAAAAATAAGGACTATTGCTAAGGGCCCAGAGATGTAGATTATGCTAGTTTGCAACAAGATTAAAATTATTTAAAAGCAAAAATTTCATTGTTATTACATCTGTGTGTTTTTTCAACCTGAAGATCTGCGATGGTTGACGTGGGTGAGCTATGGTGCTCAGACATGTGATCAAACATTATTCTGAATGTTTTCATGAGAGGTATTTTTGGATAAATTTAACATTTAATTCAGGAGACTTTGAGTAAAGCTGATTGCTCTCCATAATGTTCATGAGTCTCATCTAATCAGTTGAAGGCCTGATTACAACAAAAAATCCCCTGAGTGAGAGTCAATCCTGCAGCAAATATAACAGCTTTTTGGGTTTGAACTGCAACACTGGCTCTCTCCTGAGGCCTGTAGCCTGATGGCCTCTGGATGTGAGCTATAACATTGGCTTGTCCCTGCATTTCCAGCCAGCTAGCCAATCCTGTTAAACTTGCTGGTCTCCATCAAAAGAACCAATTCCTTAACATGAATAAATTCTCTGTGTGTATTATTGTATAATGCTATATTATTGGCTCAATAAAAATTCTTCCAAATCTCAGGGAAGACTGAACCCCATAATCTAACAAGGACTTGATTTGCTGTAAAGGCTTTCTCTAGGAAGAATAAATCAATAAATATTTGCCTTTTGCCAACATCTAACTCTGCATCCTCCTTTTTTTATTTTTAGACATGGCCTGGAAACCTTCCTTCCTGCAGACCCCAGTTGAGATAGTGTCTGCAACTGAATTAGAGAGTGCTAAATCAGCACCAGTGCTTCAGGACCAGGATTCAGTCAGGAACCCCACATCAATCAAAGCTGGTGACAGCAGCTGGACTCAACGCAGACCAGTCAGTAAAGCAAAATGGAAAAGAAGGCATAGAAGGCTATACCCCTAAGTCATCACAGCCAGTCTCTGCAAGTCTAAGAAATTCTCTCTGTTTTCACAAAGCCATATATCTGTAGGTGTCTCAGATACATTTATAGCTTTTGGACGAGCCAAGTAAACTTTTATTCTCTCAGTAGCAGTTACTGAGAAAAAAAAATTAATATAAATTTGTTACAAGAATGAAAGAAAAATTTCACATTCTAACAGCACAATAGGAAAGAGAAGAGGAAGAGGTTAAGGAGGGACATCAATTTGATCATGAAATAGGCAAATATATATAGAATAAAGGTGAGATCTGTGCCCTGAAGAACAACAGCAGTATAATGAAAAATGCTGTTAGAACATGAACAATGAAATCATCTGAACTTGTGGACGTTTGGGGAGTCTTCAAAGAGTAAGGGGTAGTGGTTCTAACAATTTCTGAAATTATGGATTCTTCTTAAATGAAAACAAACAAAGAAGAAAAATCCCAGAAGGATAAATCATATTGTATTCACTTGATGACTACATAATTATATACACAGAGATACCCAAACTGGCTAGTGAATGAAAAGTTTAATCAGTATAATTTTTTTTTTTTTTCCTTTTGCTATGGATGAGTTGTAGTGGGAAAAAAACAACAACCCCCCCCCCACACACTTATGATAATAGGAATCTGGCTGGCTGCTTGGGAAAGGTAAAAATGGTAGCATTTCTGGGTGGTGCCTATAGCTCAAAGGAGGAGGGCACTGGGCCCGATATGCTGGAGATGGCGGGTTCAAACCCAGCCCTGGCCAAAAACTTCAAAAAATAAATAAACAAATAAATAAATAAATATAAATAAAAAGAAAAATAAATAAAATTTCTAATTTGACCCTTAGTCATTTAATTATACTTACAAGTTGATGAGGCAATTAATTTCTAAAACATATAAAAATTAATTAGATCCATGGTTCTGGAAGAATTTAATCCCAAATTATAAATTTTTTAGCTTTATTCAATCATCCATGGGTTCCAGTGAAATGAGTTTATTGAATGATTCTTTTAAATGCAGTTCTAGTTAGCTGTTTGGAGCTTATTCATGTAACACAGAGCCTCTAAGTGTTATGTTCTTAAAACCACATTCATACCAGTTCATGACTTTATAGAACCATCTTGCATAGGGGCACGTGCAGGAAAATTATAATAAAATAGATTAGGAAATTTTCTTTTTTCTATTTTACCAAGTATGTTTTAAAGCACTTAAAGGGCAACATTTGACAACGACCTAGAGAGACTTATATATGTTTTTCTTCAAATATATAATCAAAAGGGAATGTTTAATATCACTTAATTCCCTGATAATGGATCAAATTCTCAACATTGCAAATACTAGATTTAGTCTTTATGATTTGCTTAAAGTGGTAGAATAAAGTCTTTTTATGGCAATTACAAATAAAGTAATTCGTGTAATTATTCCATAATAATGTAATCATTCCTGTGTAGACTAGAGGCCATAAAAAAGCTTTAAGTAATTATAGGGTTATTTATGGCCTGAAAATTGTCTAGCAATTATAGGAGAGGTAAGAGTAGCACGAAATTCATAGCCTAATTGCTACTTGATTTTTACATGTAAAATGTGGGTATCTTTTTATTATAGACCTAAGCACCTAACACATAATTATAACACGTGCTCCACACAGAATAGAAAATGAGGCAGAATTCAACAAAGAAATATATTCTTTTATTTAAAGTTATTCAAAAAATTAACTATTTTTAATTGGTTATGTGAGTCACTCTCCATTTCTACCTTTTTAGAGCTAGAACGTATAGTCTGGATAGGTATATGCTACTATTTACTCTTTACCACGATTAGAACTACTGTTACTAGGTAGTTGTGTATTACTATTCCCCATCACACCTTAAGTCATGTGTGTGACGGTATTTTCAACAAATAGAATAGAATCTTTTATGTTCTTTAAAAGCATCATTAACTAGGGAGTTAACACACTTTTTGATAAAATTATAAGAATGTGCCTGTTACACCCATTTGTTGTACCAATGTGAAAGTTTACTTTTTGAAAATGAGGAATACTTTTTGTTTTGGAAGACTTACTTGCAACTATTATCCACGATTTATATTCATCCTGAGTAAAGATTGAAATCAAGAAACCCACTGTTCCCTACCCCATTATCCTGAAGTGCATCATCTTTGTCTGCCTTGAATCCACAAGGCCTGGCCTCACTCTGCCCTTCGCCCTTGTTCAGAGAGCATTCAAAACAACCTCCAGACTCCCAGATGCCCCCTGACTTCCACACACCGGTTCCTGTAAGGTCTTGTACATCCTTAGTCCCTCTAAGGATAAGGCGAAAACTCACCTCTTCCAAGACGTACAATCCTTCCTCAAAATACTTTTGAATTAATCACGAGGAAAGAAATATTCCTGCTTCAATCTATTATACGAACATTCTTTAAATTTTGCTCTGAGAGAAAGCTGGCTTTTCCCTGAAGATCCTGATTGCCCTGCTAGGCCCTGAAGTGATGGCTGTTTTTGCCTCCTTAATCCCCATCACTTCTCATCCTTCAAAAATCTTCTAAGGCCACAGGCCTGTTTATAGATTCCTCCCTCCTTTTTTGCTCTCTACCTCTGTTCCACCACTTTCAAATTCAACATCAGAAGGTTTCTCATTCATTACCCTGCTGCTGGTTCTACTAACCGTCATAACAATTTGTTTACTGGATCACTGTCTCTCAAGAAACTACCCATGTCTTAGTTATCCTAATTATTGATCAACGTGGATAAATGACCTCCAGCCCGCTGGCATCTCAGCTTCTTAAACTAATGTCTTCCAATAATCCTGTCTCCTTTCTAATGATTAGAAAACCAATCATTTCTAGCATGATATCTTCAATATAAAGAAATATTTTATGACAAACTAAAAAATATAATCCATGTAGAAATTGCTACTGAGAGACATAGAAGCATTTTTGAAGTTACCATGTTGTTTGAGTAATGGGAAGTGATTGCATTAGAACGTGCTTGGCCAAAAGAAATAAGTTTTTTAAAACAAAAAATATGTATTTTATTATTATCAAAAATATGCTCTCCACAGAGAGGATTTTCTCAACATAGTGACAATGGTGCAAACATCAATTTCCCACCTATTACCTGATTTATTTTTTTCTACATTGGACTTACGTATTGGCTTTTTATATTCCTATATATGTATAAAATTGCTTCTTTGTTAGTTTTTTTATTAGAATATAAACTATACTGTACATTTTGTGTTGAAAAAGATAACAGTTAATATTAGTGGTGAAACACACTACATGTCTCAAGTTGGCAATGGGAAATATACAATCAATAGTCATTTGACCAGATTAAAAAAAAAAAAAAATCAAAATGCAGAAAAGGAAACAACAAAGTGACCTAAATTCAACTACAGGGTAAATAAACAACAGCAACACAAGCAATAAAAGCAATATTCTACTTATGAAAAGCTGCATTAGACATCTGATTTTGGCTCCAGATGTCAAAAGTTGGGAAATTATCACTAACGTTCCTCCTTTTACAACAACAACAGCTAAACACAATTCAAATCAATGGCTTTTCAAGAATGTCTTGGAACAGATATCACACAGCAGACTGCTTCCTGAAATCTGGAGAGACAGCTGTGTCCAGAGACTCACAGCAGTGATTACTGTATCACAAGCTTACGGAGACACAAACAGGCAAGACCATGTCAAGGGGTGATCTTGATAAATTACTGGAAGGTGAGGGTAAGATAGGGTGGGAATGAAAAGCACCTATGGGCCTCAGTCTTAGGGAGGGGGGTACAAAAGTCATAGGCCTTACCTGCAGGAATCCCACCTGTTTTCAGAGTGAAGATATTCATGTTTCTATTGAGGGGAGAGAAGAAGGAACACTGTTAAAAGGATGAAAATAAAAACCAAATATTTTCAGAACATATATCTTATAATGGGACCAAATATTTTCAGAACATATATCTTATAAAAAACTTATTTCCAAAATATACTTTAAACTTCAACATAAAGAGAGCAAATAAACTACATGAAAAATGAGTGAAAGATATCAACAGACACCTAATTGAAGAAAACATACAAATAACAAATTAGTATGTGCAAAAATGCTCAAGGTTGTTTTTCCCGAAAGAAATGCAAATTAAAACAACAATGAGATACCACAACACATTGATTAAAATGTATAAGTTTTTAAGTAAGTTATATATATGTTAAGGTACACACACACATACACACACACACACACACTCTCTCTACCAAAACCTAGCCAGAAGCAACAGTAACTTTCACCCATGGCTGGTGAGATTATAAAATGGTATTTCCACTTTGAAGTATAGTTTGGCAATTTCTCACAAAGTTACACATAGTTTTACTAAACAATTTACCATCAGCCTCCTAAGGGTTTAAACAACTAATTTGTAAACATTATATCTGCAACCCCCCCGCCCCCAAATTACAGCAGTTTTATTCCTATGTGTTCCAAATATATGGAATACCAAATAGAGACAATAAATATGTTCATGGTTGCCAAGTGACAGGGAGGGAAATTGTCGGGAGGTCTGAATAGACAAAGAGGAGGGGCTTTGCAGGGCAATGACTTGTCAGAACCACAGTGTTGTATTGGATGTATGACACTACCTTTGTTAAAATTTGTTAAAACATTATAGCCCAGAAACTTAACTTTGATGTGTGCATATTTAAACAAATATCATTCAGGAGATCAGGGAATCCCAGGATGAAATGCAGGATGTGACAATATAATTTGTTCCACAAATGTACTAAATACTCTCATTGAAGGAGGTGCAGGAGGGAAGTCGCTGACTTAGATAACTTTGGAAGTGAGTGGAGTCTGTAAGATGAAACAAAAAATGTTCTGCACGAATGCACTACGTTTGACAAGATTCTATGCGACCCATGTGTGGGTTCACAACTCTGGAACCCCTCTGCATACTTAAATGAATTTAACGATTGTAACTGTGATTGGTTGGCAGACCAAGGAACGCAAATGTCTCCCAAATCTCCTCCCCACAATTTCCCTCCCTGTCATTTGACAGCCATTAACCTATTTGTTATCTAGTGTATGGAATGCCTTTCTAGCATTCCATGTATTTGGAACATACAGAATGTAATCCTTTCAGAAGGGCTTTCTTCACTTTGCAATTTCCTTTACAGAAAACAAATGGAAGTGAATAGAATGAGCTGTGTAATAACGGGTGAGAGCTGGGCATTAAACCCATGTGTGGCTTAATATGTATGTACATGATAACATATAAAAATATTGATAGATGCGTGTCTATACATGCTCATATTCTGAGAGAGAACAAGAGAGCCCGTTCTACAGGGACAGAAAAATCTTACCTTTGTCAAATTTTGTACCTTCTAAATCCATTACAAACCAGACCAAAACACAGGTTTTGAGTAGGTATTAAGGCAGGTATTAATCTGCTCTAGGCAGATTTTGAATCTAAAAGAATTCTAGGCTGGCTGGGGACCTATAGCTCAGTGGCTAGAGCACCAGCTACATACACAGGAGCTGGCAGGTTTGAATCTAACCCAGACCCACCAAACAACAATGACAACTACAACCAGAAAACAGCTGGGTGTTGTGGTGGGCGCCTGTAGTCCCAGCTACTTGGGAGGCAGAGGCAAGACAATTATTTAAGGCCAAAGAGTTTGAGGTTCTTTGAGCTGTGATGCCACAGCACTCTACCCAGGGTGACATAGTGAGACTCTGTCTCAAAAAAAAAAAAAAAAAAGAAAAGAAAAGAAAAGAAAAGAAAAGAAAAGAAAAGAATTCTAGTCAATAGAAAAGGGCTGGTATCAGTGGAGGTGTCAAGAAAATAAATGTTTGACGTAGCCCAACAGAGAATTTATTCAGGTTCAGTCTCAACAGAACACAGCACAGGCTCTGCTTCACTGGACCACACAACCCTTGACGGTCCAGCTACATCCACTGTTTTCCCACCCACACAGTCACACATATGGCATCCGGAAGCCATGATGGATAATCCTTCCCTCGTCTCTCAGAGTAAGAAAATCATCAAAATCACAAAGTCTAAAGAAAAAGAGACAAAGGTTGGAAAAACAAAAACCCACCGGCCAACCAGACTATTTCTTTCATAGGATGGTTATGGGATTGCACAATTCTCTGATTCCATCTGCATCAGATTCTTCTTGGATACAATGAGAATATTTACACCTGACTGAAGGTTTTTCTATATCTAAATTGGTTGGCAATAAAATAAATGGACAAATGTTATGAGTAGTTGCTTATAAGGAATGGAACCTCCAATGGCGAATAAATAACATGCTCAGCTTTTCTTGAAATCAAGTAAATAGAAATTCAAAGCATAAGATATCTTTGAATTTTAAACTTACAATGCAAATATTATGTACAACATATGTTTTAATATTTAGCCAGAAGAGTTACCTTATAAAAGTATCTCTGTCTATATGATGGCTTTTAGAACATCTAGTTAAATTGTATTATAAAAATGCATTCACATGCCATTCTTTTCCATTTCATATTAATAAAACATTGATTTATAAAAAAATATAGCAACAAATATAATGGGATTCCATCTACCCATCTCCCAGCTTAAAGTACCATTTAACCATATCAAGAATTAGGTAAGTCATTGGAAAACAGGATTTCTCATATTATTCCAGTAAGGGTAAACATTCTTATACTATATTTAGAGTAAAATGTGGCCATTTTGTTACAATTTTAGAATGTGCCTGACCTGTGGCCCAGCAATGCTAAGATCTAAGAGAAATACTCTCACAGCTACGTAGGAGTCATGCAAAACATTATCTTATTTAACAAAACTGGAAACTGAATCAATGCTGTCTGGTAAAATAGCATCTGACCACATTTGGCCACATAAAAAATAGGTATATAAAGAAATACATGGAAATTAAACATTTAAATTTTAGGGTAGTGCTTGTCTTCTAAAAAAGAGTGAATGTTAGAAGTAAAGGACTTCTTGTGTATCTGTAAAAGTTATGTTTTTAAGCTGGGAGATGGGTAGATGAAATCTCATTATATTTTTCTTTATAATTTTTTATATATAAATGTTTTATTAACATGAAATTAAAAAGAATTACATGTGAATGTATTATTATAATACATTTTAACTGGATGCCCTAAATATCATCATACATAGATACTTTGATAAGGTTTATGTAACTTTATGTTACGTATATAAAGTTACATATGTAAAGTTACATATATAACTTTAAGTTACTTTATGTAACTCATCTTGTTACATAAAGCATATGCTGTTCTTAATTTTTTGCATCATGGGCTAGTAATTAGTGTCACTATTTCATTAAAAAAAAAAATCTTAAATTTAGAGGTTTTCTCAGATCACTCAGTTTAAGAGGCATCAGAATCTCTGCACATATATGGCTGATAATATCAGACTCTTCCTGTAACACCAAGATACCTCCGTTGAAGTTTTTTTTTTCTAATTTGGTCAAATGACTATTGATTCTATATTTCCCATTGCCAACTTGGTGAAGAAAGCACTGTGAAGATACGTAGGCCGTATTATGCTCTAATGTTTGTTATTATCATCTTTCATTTCTTGGTATATTTCACAGATTTGAAAATACTTTGATAAGCACACTTTGTAGTCACATTTCCTTCATTGTACATATCGGAACCTTGAATATAAACAGAATTATATGGTTGACACCAAACGAAAAAAATAGGTATCAAAATCCCATATTCAACACTAATTATGTTTTGTCCATTTATTAAATTAGTTGTTATTCACCACCTAATCCATATTTATTTGCAATATACAAAGAGAAGAAGACTCTAAATAACTGCTGAAGAATTTATAATTATAGTAATCTGGCAAGTGGATTGCCTGAGCCCAGGAGTTCAAGACTAGTCTAAGCTACAGAGAGACTCATCGCTAAAAAAATAGCCAGGTGTAGTGGCAGGCTGCTCTAGTCCCACTACTTGGGAGGCTGAGGCAAGAGGATTGCTTAAGCCTAAGAGTTTAAGGTCGCTATGAACCATGATGCCATGGCACTCTATCCAGGGTGACAAATGAGACTCTGTCTCAATAAATAAATAAATAAATAAATAAATAAATAAATAAATAAATATTATAGTAATCTATTTAAATATATACATTGATTTTATGTTCAGGGGTTCATAAAATTCAGTAGTCTCTAACAAAATATTCTAAGCTAAATTCTAGATCAGAAATTGCAACTCTGAGTTTGTGGTATATAAATTAAAAGATAAGAAAGAACAAGATAAATGGGTAGTAAGCAGAAATAAGTAAGAGGAGTCACAATGGAATATTAAGCAAATGTTACTGCATCTGAGCCCGATGACAATGCTTTCCCCTTAAAAACTTAAATATGACATTAATCACTATATATGCTGAGTCAATATCATAATTCAACTTGCCTTTGGAGGCAATTATAATTGTTAAATAGGTATAAAAATTGGTTGGAAGAGGATAGTGGCAGCTCAAGTGGAGAAAATTACAAATTATCAGTGATAATCAAGGGACTTCACTGTTGCAAATGATAATTGTGCAAAGGTTCTTCCCAGGTTTTTAACGTGAGCAATCATGGTGCCATTTCTTGAAATGTGAAATATTAGATTGAGTACACACACGTTCCAGGGACATAAGTGCAGTTTTGGACATGACAGAAACTGACTCCTTAATTACTTTCTCCCACTTATACAACATTCTACCTCTCATTATATGTAAATTATACACACTAACTTTATATATAGGCATTAGAAACATGTCAATGACATTTGGAAAAACTCTATTAGTTCTTGTTCTTATGCATAAAGTTTATTCTCTTAAAGATCATCTGCTCATTTCTTTCCTCAGTAAGCCAAGTAGATAATCATCTAACTATCCATTCACAAATGCTTTTATGCAAAAATATTTTTCTAAACACCCTCTTTTTCAAACCACTGTGATCAATTCCAAAAACCAAAGAATAAATATATGGATGGTTGATGGAAATATACCAACAGGAGCCAACGCAAAGAATTCCCAATGGTCAAAGTTGGAACAATTTGAGTAACAAAATACATGCATGTTTAGTATATAAATATTAATATAAAATAAATATTCATGAGTCTACACTGATACAAATTAATTATTGAACATATAAATAAATGGAAGAGAAGAGAAAAACTTCCCATGCAGAAGAATTTCAAATAATTTACATAGATACTCTACTTTCCAAGGAATGAAAGTAACTTAATAACTCCCCATCCCTTAAGTTTGGGCTATGGATAGTCACTTTCGTCTAATACAGTGAGGGGAAATAGGAACTTTAAGTGAAGAAATCTGGTAAATGCTTAGCTAGGTGGTAAGGGTAGATGTTGACAGTGATAAGTCATTTAGGTAGCATATACCCATCAAATACAAAGGTAAGATTAGCACTTTACCTCTGTGGTATTCATCCTCAAAACACCATTTGAATCATGAGGAAAAAGAGAAATCCAAACCGAGGGGCCACTGTTGTTTGAATGTGCTGCCTCCAAAATCCATGTGTTGAAACTAATGGTAAATGAATGGCCTTTAGGGAGGGTTAATGGTGGGACCACACCTATGGAGCATATTGCAAGGGTACAAGTTAAATCCATCAAGTATTGAACACAAATGTCTTAACACTGTGATTAAGTAAATGAAGTGAAAGCTATGTTAATTAGTAGTATGTAAGCACTCCAACAATCAACACACTGAATCCCACAAAGGCATAAATGTATTCATGATTTATGTATATGGTACTTAATGAAAAACATTTAAAAAAAAGAGGTGATTAGGCCACAAGGGCTTCTCTTTAATGAATGAGATTAAGGATCTTTTTTTTTTTTTTCTTCCTGCAGGTGGGCTTTCTTAGTTTTCCAATTTTTATCAGGTGAGGATGCCTTTCTGCCCTCTAGACCAGTGGTTCTCAACCTTCCTAATGCCGCGGCTCTTTAATACAGTCCCTGTGGGTCACAACCCACAGGCTGAGAATCTCTGCAGTAGGTGATGCAGCAACAAGCTGCCTTCTGGGAGTGGAGAGCAGCCCTGAGCAGATAAGGGATACTGCCAGGGCCATGGACGTGAATTTTTCAGACTCCAGAACTGTGAGATGTAAATTTGTGTTCTTTATAAATTACCCAGTCTCAAGTATTTGGTTATAGCAGCACGAATAGACTAAGACAGTTGCATTTCATGAAATACTTAACCAGTACTTGAAATTCTCAAGACCATCAAAAACAAGACAAGTTTAAGAAACTGTCGCAGCCAAGAGAAATATAAGAAAATGTGACAATTCAGTATAATGTGGTTTCTGACTGGAATCCTGAAACAGAAATAGTAGGTTAAAAATAAGAGTATTTGAAACAAGTATGAACTTTAGTTAATAATAATGTATCAGTTGTAGCTTAATAACTATGCCAACTATACCATAAAAAGATGTTAATATCGATGGAAATGGAGTGTGAGGCGTATGGGACCTCTGTGCTATCTTCCCAATATTTATGTAAATCTGAAAATAGTTTATTTTTTAAAAGGCAATTAGTAAATAGTTTAAAATATGTCATGTTGATAGTATGGGACTTAAGAGAACTTGATAAACATGCAAGAGTGTGTGGGGGAAAATTTCTTGGAAGATGTAACCCTTCAGTTATTGTTTACTTAGTATGACTGGGGTTTCCAAAAAGGACATGTATATAATACATGTGACTTCCTCAGATTCAAAGCATACCCCAAAACACGTATTTATGACTCAATGAAGATATCACAGGGAGAGACATGGGCTGAGGAGCTTGTAAGGAAAAGAACAAACAAGAATAGGAATGATCAAGGTGGGTGTTGTGTGCTGTGTGTGGGAGTCCAGTAGGAATTAGCCTTTGGTGTCTTTGGACTTTTGTGGGAAACATAAAGAACAGAAGTTTAGAGTATAGGTGATGAATGGCTAGTCTAAAGCAGCATCTGTGGGGTAAATAACTCAGAAACTCAAGGGAATATAAAATACTCTCTGTGACTATTCAAGCATGGTAGCAGGATAGCATGCTGAAGCAAAATGACATTTCTCACTGGCAGATGGGAGCAAGGCTAATAACTTATTAATGTTTTCATGTTTTTTTATATCTCTAGAATCTTGTTAAAGGTCAAAGCAAGAAATTCATAACCAAATTTAGAACAACAGGCATTGTGGCCTTAGCTTGAAATATCTAAATGAGCCCCAACTTGAAGAAATAGGCATCGGTAGATTAACTCACATACTAACTTCAATCCCTCTGTGAACTTCCACATTTTGATAACTTAAAATTTACTGAGACTTGTTTTACGGCAGAACAGAGAGACTCAAGAGGAAGTTGAGAGTGTCATTCCTGCTGGGTAGCAACTAGTGACCCTCTTGTGCCCCTGTGTCAGTGTGAGCAGGGATCAGCGAGATCCTGGACTTCACTCCCATCTGGAGGAAAGGAGACTTCCCTCCATCTTCCAGCTGGAGTGTGGAACATGAGCCTGGTGCCCAGTCAGGATTTTCAGCATTGCTCAGTAGTCATGAAAGCCAGAACAATATAGTTCTGCAAGCTATGAAGGAAACAGCACCATGGCATCCTTCCCCTTCCCAACCAAGTGTGGAGAGTAGACGCTTAGTAGACAGCTCATGTACCCATCAACATCAAACTCCTGGGTTTGGGCAATGCTCTTGCCTCAGCTTCCCAGATAGCTGGGGCTGTAGGCACCCACCTCAATGCCTGGCTAATTTGTATATTTTTAGTAGAGACGGGGTCTTACTCTTACTTAGTCTGTCCTGGATCTCCTCGTTCAAGAGATCCTCCTGCCTTGACTTCAAAAAGCACTAGGATTATAGGCACGAGCCACCATACTTTGCCTTAAGACATTCTTATATTCAAGAAAACCAAATGAATTTGCAGCCATCAGACCTACCTTAAAATTGAATGGCTAACGAAAGATTTCTTAACAAAAATAAAAAAGAGAAACATTGGACAATCAGGAAGAATGGAAAAAGAATATTTTGATTTTTAAAGTATTAGATAGTTAAAACAAAACAAAATAACACTGTAAGACATGGCTCCAAATCTAGGGAAAATAGGTAAAATAATTATATTATAATCGGGACAGGTTAAAGGCTACGAAAGCATCCAAAACTTATGAGTTGTACACAGATTAGTAAAATGCTATCATCAGTAGACATGATCAATTATGTAAATGTAGTGTTGTACCTAGAGCAATCAACAAAAACTACATAAATGGATTTACACAGAGGCACCACAGATAAATAAAAATGGAATTTAAAATGTTCAGGTAACCCATAAGAAGGCAGGAAAAATAAAATGGAGATATAAAAGGAGAATAAATATAAAACAAAAATTAAAATGACAGACAAGTCCCACAGTTAAGTAACATAAATGTGAATATGTAAATACCCAATTAAAATATTAAAATTAATGGATCCAATTTTTTAAAAGAAAAAAATTAAGAAAACAGTTTCAATAAAATAATATTAGTAAGTTAAAAGTAAAGGATGAAAAAATTATATCATATAAATATTAAAAATAATTCAAAAGTGGCTACATTAGTATTATGAGGATAGAGTTAGACATTACTGAATCATTAAAAATGCAATCCACCAAGAAGAAATAGCCCACCTAACTGTGCAGGCATAAACAACAAAGCTATAAATATCTGAAACAAAACTGACAGAACTGAAAGGAGTAATAGTAAATCCCACAATCACAGTTGGAAATGTCAACATTTCTCTTTCAATAAATAATAGAAAAATTAGGCAGAGTCCTAAATGATATAAAATAATTCAAAACATGATTAACCAATAAGATCTAATCCATATTATACAAAGAAAAATACATATTATATTCATGTGCCTAGGTAACGTATACCAAGATAGAATATATCCAGGACCAGAAAGCTAACCTCAAAAAATTTCAAAGAATTGAAATCATAGACTGGGCATGGTGCATATGTAGTCTTAAAACTCTGGAAGGCGAAGGTAGGTGGATTGCTAGAGCTCAGGAATTTGAGACCAGCCTGAGCAAAAGCGAGATCCCATCTCTCCTAACAATAGAACCAGCTGGGCATAGTGTCACCATCTGGAGCCCAAGCTACTCGGAAAGCTGATGCCAGAGGATTGCTCAAGCCCCATAGTTTGAGGTTGCTGTGAGCTATGGTGGCATGGCAAACAAAAACAACAACAAAAACAATTAATATACAGTATATTCTTTATCTATAATAAAATCAAACTAGAAATCACAAACAGAAGAGCTGGGTATGGTGGTATGTACCTATAATCCCCAGATATTCAGGAGGCTGAGAAGGGAGGATAGCTTGAGGCCAAAAGTTTAGCCTAGGCAACCTAGGAAGACTCCATGTGTTAAAGTAAACAAACAAATGAACAAAACAAAAGAAAAAAATCAGTAGAAAAATCTTTAAATCTACTAAAATTGGGAAATTAAACAGCAAACTTATAAATATTCTATAGTCAAGAGGAATTTCAAAAGAAAATTAAAAATACATTAAAATGGGTAATAATGAAAATTTATTATATCAAACTTCATGGGATGAAGCAAAATCCTTACTGCACTAAATGTATCCATTAGAAAAGAGAAAAAGATCTCCTAGTTCCCTCCCCAATAATCTAGAAAAAGAAGAGCAAAATAAATACAAAGTAATCAGAAGAAAGAAAACATGGAAAGAGTAAATCAATGAAATTGGAAAGATTAACAAAACTGATTCTATGGAAAGGGGTAAAAGCATACAAACCTCTATCAATCCTGACAAAGAAAAAACAAGATAATCACAGAAATTGTCAATAACAGACATGAAATAGGACATCACTACAGACTCCACAGACATTCAAAGACTTAACAAAAAAATACTACTGACAAATTTATACAGTAAATCTGAAAACTTAGATCAAATTTACCAATACCTTGAAAAGCAAAATCTACCATGACTCATTCAGTATGATATGGACAATTTGAATGGTCCTATAAAAATTAAGAAAATAGAATATGTATTTTTAAAAACTCCAAATATCTCCATGCTCAGAAGTTTTCAGCAAGAATTCTCACAAAGGTTTAGAGAAAAATTAGCATCCATTGCACAAATCATTTCCAGACAGTTGACCACCCAACTGGCTGTAACAAACTGGCCAACATACAGAGGTGGTCAACATAAGGAAGTAGACCTATGTACTCATATGCACATGTACTTTGCTTTCTTGTACAGCTTTTACTAGTGAATAACATACAACATCATATAACCAAAACACTGTAATATCATATAGATAGTATTTTAAAGAAATCAATATATTTACTGTTTCTCATGGATTAATCATTCTTTCTGGAAAAAAGCAACTCAATCTTGGTCTCTTATTCTCATTACAAACATAAGTGGAGACAGCATTCTCATCAGGTTCTTTTATTTATTTTTTAATTTTTTAATTTTTTTTATTAAGTCATATACACATAGATTGTGAATACATTTATGCATATGTAGGGTACAATGTGTTGATTTTTTTATACAATTTGACATGCTTACATCAAAGTGCAATTAACATAGCTTTCACCTCATTTACTTGATTATTGTGTTCAGACATTTGTGTTTTACACTTGATAGATTTTACTTGTACTGTTGCAATATGCTCCATAGGTGTGGTCCCATCATTTACTTTCCATCAAACCTCCTTCCACTCCTCCCTTCCCACTCCATTTCTCTCCTTCATCCTGGGCTATCGTTGTATTCTATCTTTCATAAGAAAGTGTAAGTATAAGTTGGTTTCATAGAGGTACTGAGTACATTGGATACTTTTTTCTCCATTCTTGAGATACTTTACTCAGGAGAATATGTTCCAGAACAAAATCCCCAAACTACAGATGTTGGCATGGTTGTGGAGAAAAGGGACCACTTCTCCATGGCTGGTGGGAATGCAAACTAATATGTTCCCTTTGGAAAGAAGTTTGGAGAATACTCAGGGGTCTAACTAAGAATTGACCTGCTGTTGGATCCTGCAATTCCTCTACTAGGAGTATATTCAAAAGACCAAAAATCACTTTGAAAACAAAAATATTTGCACCAGATTATTCATTACAGTTCAATTCGTAATAGTCAAGTCATGGAAGAAGCCCAAGTGCCCATCGACCCATGAATGGATTAATAAATTGTGTTATATGTATACCATGGAATACTATGCAGCCTTAAAAAAGATAGAGATTTTACCTCTTTTATGTTTACATGGGGGGACCTGGGACATATTCTCATCAGGTTCTTGAGTGCACCTGGCTTTGCCAACTTACCAGTCACCAATGGCATTAGTTTCTCTCTGGGTGAGCTAGTGCAAAGCAGAACTGTGAAATATTCTTTGGAACATTTTTTTGCTCTTTCATTTGTCACCCTTCATAATGAGGCTTCTGTTAAGAGTCTGCACTCATTCATTCCGTGAAAGATATTATCGTCTTTGAAGGTTCTGGTGAAGTCTGAGAATTTTCTGATGAACTGTGTCACAACTTCTACTAGAACTTCATTGTATTCACCACACAAGACTTGCTGGTCATGTTTCCCACAGAAAATGACTTTAACTGCGTTATCAGATGCTTAACATCCTCTTCTTTTGGAGTCTCTGCAATCTCTGTGTCATCCTCACTTGCTTCTTACACTTCATCAGCTGCCTCGTGCTCTTTTATGTAGGTCTGTACTTCAATCGATATTACCTGGAGCATTGCTTCTAGGTCATGTTTGGTACAGGTTGCCCCCGATCATCAATTGCAACAAAACCTTCAAAATCTACTACTTCATTTTCTGCCAAGGGTGATGGACTGTCTGATGGGGCCAAAACATTGTGCCCTGGGGTTGTAATAAATCCAAGTTTCTTGAGGCACTTCTGTCTTGTTTTTGGCTGATCAAAATGGCTATTCAAAGCAGAGTTGATCTGGAGGAAAACACCAGAGCATTAACTGATTTAGCAGATGAAGCTGTTCCCACAGACAGACCACAGCTTTGTGTTTTAGTAATGACTCACTGAAGGAGATGGACTTGGATTTTAAATGTCTTGATGATGGGCAGTGCCTGTGGCTCAGTGGGTAGGGCACCTGTGCTCAGTGGGTAGGGCACTGTGGCTCAGTGGGTAGGGTGCTGGCCCTATATGCCAAGGGTGGTGGGTTCGACCCTGCCCCAGCCAAACTGCAACAAAAAAATAGCCAGGCATTGTGGCCAGGCGCCTGTAGTCCCAGCTACTTGGGAGGCTGAGGCAAGAGAATCACCTAAGCCCAGGAGTTGGAGGTTGCTGTGAGCTGTGATGCTACATCACTCTACTGAGGGTGACATAGTGAGACTCTGTCTCAAAAAAAAAATAATAATTATAATAAAAATAAATGTCTTGATGATGCCTTGGTCAAGGGGTTGGATTTTTAAGGTTATGTTTAGAAGCAGAAATTTTAATGTCACATTTCCATTGTGGGTGGCTAGGAGAATATCCACTATCCACTATCAGTTGAATAAACTGTTCCTTCTCCACTTGTTGGTTAATACTTTCTCAGCTGACAGCTCTCACTCTCTACTTGGCTAGGGCACCAGTGACTCATGCACATTTGTTTTATTTCCAAGTGACAGGGAGGTCTTCTGGCTTCAGGTTCTTGAATGTACCTGGCTTTGCCAACTTCGGGGCTTTGGTTTCTCTGCAGTTGAGCTAGTGCAACGCAGAACTGTGGAATGTTTTTTGGAAAGATTTCTGCTCTTACATTTATTGCCCTTCATGATGAGGCTACTGTCATTGCCTTGAAAAAAAGTCCGTACTCCTCATCATTAAAGATAAGCTCATCTTCGAAGCCTCTGGTGAAGTCTGGGGACTTTCTGATGAACTCTTCCACAACCTCTACTGGAACTTCATTGTATTCACCACATAAGACTTTCTGGGAGATCTCATGTCACGGTTTAAATGTCCTCAGCCAACCACTTGATGCTTGGAAATCTGCTACCTCAAATTCCTGTGTAATTTTTTTTTTTTTTAGCAGATTCTTGGATCATTGGCCCAGAGATTTGAACTTTCACTGCTCTCATAGGTTTGAAGCAGCTTAATGAGTTTCACTGACTTCATTTAGGGAGGTTTTTCTTCTTTTCCCTGATAGGTCTCCACTTTCCTTCCCACATCTCTCCAAGTGCTCATGTTTACATTTTTGGATGTTGCTGACTGTGGTCTGGCTAACAACAAAATCATCCACCATCTTTCTTTGGCTGCCACTTTCCAGAAAATGTAGAATATCAAACTTTTCCTTCAATGTCAGCTTTTTGAGATCTTTCTTTTCAGCCACAATGTCTCAATAAAATGTAAAATTATTCAATAATTAGCTGTACATATACTTCATACCAGTCCTTTCACATTGTAAAAATCTCACATATGATAAACATTAGGACATTACACCTAATCCAACATGTGGTTAGCATAAAACATGACAAAATAACTTATAGTAAAAAAAAAAATAATAATACATCTAAGGGACAAAACCCACACCTTATCTTTTTTGTGTAGAGTGGATTCAATTGATCGAGTTTTACAGGGTAAATTGGTATTTATTTTATAGTCCATGAGCTCAAGTACAACTTATAAAGGTGGTCAATATATAGAGGTATGTCTTCCATTGAGTGCAAGTATCCAGTCTATGAATATTAGGTCAACCTAAGAAGGTGGTTAATATAGGGAAGTGGTCAGCTATGGAGGTTCTACAGTAGTAGCAAATAGAATTTAACAATGTAATAAAAGAATTGTATACTACGTCTCAGTGGGGTTTGCTACAGGGTTTCCAAGATGGTTCAATATAACTGTACCTATAATCCACAGTATTAATAGAGAAAAGAAGATTAGTTGTATGATTATAGCATTTGATGCATGAAAACTTTGACAAGATTCAACACCCACTCATTATAAAACTGTCATAAAAATAGTAATAGAGAGGAATTTGCAAGCAGTAGTTACAAAAAAACTACAGCTAGAATCCTATTATATAGTAAAAATTTGATTGTTTTCTTCCTAAAATTGAGAGCAAATCAAGGGTATCCACCATCACTGCTACTATTAAACGTGGTAATGGAAGTTTTACCCAGAGTAATAAGGCATAAAATGAAAATAGATTGTTCACATATTTGAAAGGAAGAAATAAAACTCGCTATTTGCAGATAAAACAAAGTGCATGTGAACAGTCATGAGAAATCTGCAAAAAGAAAAACAGAAACTCGACTTAATGTATAAGTTTGGCCAGCTTGAAGGATGCAGAATAGAGAAAGAAAAATCAGCTGGGTATAGTGATATGTGCTTGTAATCCTTGCACTCAGGAAGGTAAGACAGGATGATTTCTTATCTCTAGGGGTTTGAGTCTGGCCTCGGCAATATAGTGAGGCCAAGGAAGGAAGAAAGGAAAGACAAGAAGGAAGGAAGCCAATCTAATTGGTAACATTAACAATGAACATGTAGTCACTTAAATTAAAATAGCATCATTTAAAATCATAGCAATGAAATGGAAATACCTAGGTATTAAACCTTACAGAATCTATAAGGTATCCGTAGCTAAAAATGTCAAAATGTACTTGAAAGTAATAAAAAAGACAACCTACAAAAATGGACAGACATATTTGTTTATGGAATAGAAGACTCAATATTGTAAAGATTTCAATTTTCCCAAAATTGATCCTTAGGATTAGTGCTATTCTTATCAATATCTGAACAGAGCTTATTTTACAGGCATAAACAAGGCTTTTCTAAAAGAATGGACACTAGACTATCTCCAGCAATCATTAAAAGAAGAATAAAATGGAATTGTTCCACCTAGTGTCGATACTTGTCATATAACCTACAGTAATCAAGACTGGTGGAAATACCATATATACTCGAGTATATACGGTAGGTAGACTAGTAAATCATTTGGACAGAAGAGTATCATGAAATAGTCTCACACAAATTGGGATGACTGCCTTTTGACAAAGTCACCAATGCAATTCAATGGAGGAGGGATAGTTTTTCAATAAACAATGATGGAGCAATTGGATATTGCTACAGACTGAATATTTATATGTACCGAAAATTTATGTATCCAAACCTAATCCAAAATGTGATACTATTTGGAGGTGAGGCTCCAGGGAAGTGATTAGGTTATAAGGTAAGAGTCCTCAAGCTTGGGACTAGTGCTTTAATAAAGGGGACTTAGTGAGCTCCTGCACCTTCTCTGCCTTGTGAGGATACAGTGAGATGACCATCTATCAACCAGGATGCAGGTTCTCATTAGATATTGAATATATTAGTGCTTTGATGTGGGACATCTATGCCTCCACAACAGTGAAAAATAAATTTCTGTTGTTTATAACCCCCCCAGTATATAGTATTCTCTTATAGCAACCTGGACAGAATAATATAGATACACACAGGGGAAAAGAAGGAACATCAATCTAATCTCTGCATGTTATATCAACATTAATTAAAAATATATAATAAAGTTAAATGTAAAATTAAAACTACAAAATATTTAGAAAAATGTGGGAGAAAAACTTAGGGAACTTGGGCTTTGATGAACAGATCTTGATCTGACACAAAAATCATGATCCACACAATTTTTTAAATGATAAGTTATGTTTTGTCAAATGAAACACTTTTGCTCTGTGAAACACCTATTAACAGACGAAAGGGTGAGCCACAGGCTATGAGAGAGTATATGAAAAGTCACAGATGTTAGAGGACGCCTTCTGGAATACATAAAGAGCTTTCAAAACTCAACAGTTAAAAATGAAGCTATCCAGCTAGACAATGGGTGAAAGAATGAACATGTATTTCACCAAAGACAGATATAGAGGGCACATGAAAACATGTTCATCATTTCATCACTCACTGACCATCAGGGCAATGGAGAGTAAGACCACGGTGAGTTATCACCACACGCTTATTAAAACAGCTAAAGTGAAACAAACTAAAACAAACAAACAAAAGAACACGATAATACCAAATATGGATGAGAATGTAGAGAAATTAGAACAATTATACATTGTTGTTGGTTCTGTAAATTATATTAAAAGCAATTTGGCCTTTATAAAAAGTGTAAATATACACTTCTAAAACCCAATAATCACAATTCTGAATATTTTCTAGAGCATCAAATACTTGCATCTTCACAAAATCTGATGCAAGATTGTTCATAGTAGCTTTATTTATACTAGGAATTATGTGAAAGAAAATAAAAGAAAATCTCTTACAATAGGCTACTGATTATACAAACTGTGGTAGAACCACACCATGGAAATTACTGTTACCAAAAAATTAAGTAAATATTGATGTATCTAATGACTTGAATGCATCACAAGAAAATAATGCTGAGTTTTTTTTTAAGTCCAATATCAAGATGTCAGGTGTTTTGCAATTCAATCTATATAATGTTTACATAACATCCTTACAAATGTCAAAATTATAGAGATAGAAAACAGATGTGTGGTTTCCAGGGATTGAAGATGGTGAATAAGAAAGTGATGGATTTGCATATAAAGTGATGGCAGGAGAGAGATCATTTTGGTGATGAAATGGTTCTGTGTATTGTCATGCTGGTGGTTACATGAAACTAGATGTGATAAAATGATATGGAGCACTGTAATCTTTGGCACACATGTGTATGGCACCCGTGCCACATGCAATCCCTGAGTTTCCTGGTTATATGATAGTAATCTAAGATGCAACTTGGTAAAAAGCACAAAAATCCTCTGTATTCTTGTGACTTCCCGTAAATCTATAATTACTATACTTCAAAATTATACATATACATGTTGCATCAGCTTATCTATCAAATTGCAGATGATGAAGAAATTGATACAGAGTCTACAAAGTTGCATATTCATGATAAAGCAGTTTCAAAATATTTGGTAAAACTTTTGCTTGTGAGAATTTAGAAAGAAGATAATGAGACCGTGATACTGACACCTCTAAAGGAAATAAGTTGAAATGAAGGGTTGGTGTATATTGTAGGTATAATAATGATCTCCCAGGGATACCCACACCCTAATCTCTGGAATCTGTCAATATGTTACCTTACATAGCTAAGGAAAATAAAGGTTGTAAAAGGAATTTAGATTATCAATCAGCTGACCTGATAGGTAAAATGAGTAGATTACATAGGACCATCCAGAAACACCCAATGTAACCACAAGGATCTGTAAAAGTGAAGAAGGGAGGCAGAGGGTGAGAACCAGAAAAGATGTCATTGTAAGCATAATCCAGCCGCTCCCACTGAATGAGCACAGTGTAGGGGTGTATGGCATGCCCCGTGGGTGTAGGACAGAGCTACAAGAGGGAATCCAACATTGTGATTGGGTTGTCTGTACCTTTACATTAACCTGAAATAATAATAATAAAAGTAAGAGCTAAAACTATAAAACTCTTAAACAAAAAACATAACATAAATCTTCATGAGTTGGCAGGCAGTGAATTCTTAGGTATGACATGATAAGCACAAAGAAAAATATTAACTGGACTTCATCAAAATTAAAACTTTTTTGTGCTTTTTGGTGCAAAGGACATTGTCAAAAAAAAAAAAAAAAAAAAAAGACAAGACAACCCACAGAATGAGAAAAGGTCTTTGTGTAAGTCACGTGTTTGATAAGCAACGTGTATCTAAATTGTATAAATAACTCAAACAATAAAAAGACAGATAACATAAAAAAAGGAAGAATCCAGCTGGATGTTGCTGGCTTTCAAGTTAAACAAAGTGTACATGAACTGAGGTTAGTGAAAGGCCTCTGGAAGCTTTAAAAGGCAAGGAAATGGACACTCCCTAGAGCCTCGGGAAAGGAATGCAGCCCTGACAACAGCTTAATTTTAGTCCAGAGAGACCCATATCAGACTTCCGACCTGCAGACTGGAAGATAATAAATATATGCTCTTTTAAACCACTAAGCCTGTGGCAAGTTGTTACAGCAGAAACAGAAAATGAATACAGTATAATTTTGCTACTATTGACTGTGTTTGACAAGGTTTATAGGACAGGGAAGAGCTCAGAAGAAATCTGGACTGGTTGCAAGTATAATGAAAATAGACAAAAAATTCAGCTCCCGCCACTTTTTAACTTGGAAAAGGAAGTCAATAATGCCTGTTTACTCCAAGCTTGGAAAATAATACCATATAAGCCCTTGAGCTGTGGAAACACATTAAGAAGATGCTTTTCAAGCTAAAAAGCTTCTGCGCAGCTAAGGGCACTGTGAGTAAAGCAAACAGAAAGCCTTCAGAATGGGAGAAGATGTTTTCAGGTTATGAGTCTGACAAAGGTCTGATAACTAGAATCCACAGAGAATTCAATTAATCAGTAAGAAAAGAACAAATAACCTCATTCTTTGTGGTCAAGAGACTTAAACAGAAACTTCTCTGAAGATGACAAGCCAGCAAACACATGAAAAAATGCTTATCATCTTTAATCATCAGAGAAATGCAAATCAAACCCACTTTGAGATATCACTTAACTCCAGTAAGATGAACCGAGCCCACATCACTAAATTTCCAAACTGCAGATGTTGGCATGGATGTGGAGAAAATAGAATACTTCTTCACTGCTGGTGGGATTGGAAACTAATACAGCCTTTTTGGAAAGAAGTATGAAGTAAGATCAATTTTTCAAGTAATGAAAAGTTGATCCACCATTTGATCCTGCAATTCCATTACCAGGTATCTACCCAGATGAACAAAAATCATTTTATAACAAACATATTTGCATCTGAAAATTTATTATAGCTCAATTCATAATCAAGTCACAGAAGCAGTCCAAGTGTCCATCAACTCATGAATGGATTAACAAATTGTGGTATATGTACACCATGGAATACTATGCAGCCATAAAAAGATGGAGACTTTACATCTTTTATGTTTACTGGGATGGAGCTGGAACATATTCTTAGTAAAGTATCTCAAGAATAGGAAAAAAGTATCCAATGTATTCAATACTATTACGAACCAATTTATAATCACTTACACATTCATGTGAATGATAAAACACAAATATAATCCAGCAAGAAGGGGAGAGGAGTGAGAGGAAACGGAAGGGGTAGGGTGAGTGAAGATAGGGGTATTTGGTAGGATCTCACCTAATGTGCACAATGCAATGGTACATTTCAAAACAACTGAGAGTATATTATAAATATCTTACCACAAAAAAAATAAGTAAATGAAGTGATGATTATTTTGATCAGTTTGATTTAAGCACTCCACATTGTATATAAAATCATTATATTGTACCTCATAAATATATATAGTTATGATTTAATACAAATTATGTAAAAAAAAGAAGATACCTTTGTCTTACCAATAATGGTAAGAACACACTCTTGAGATACCATCTTGAGACCCTCAATATACCTGCTATTAGATTGAAGGTAATAGGAACAATCACAGTGGTTGCAGAGAAAAAAATATAATTATTTGAATGCAATGTATAAAGAAGGATTCTGCATGTGTTTGTTGATATATGGAATTGACTAGAAACAGACCAGAAGTTTAATATGTTTCTGCAGGAATTGTATTGCTAAAGAAATATTAATCTCAGATTAAATTGTCTTAAATCACGAGAGAATTAAAACAATATTCAGCTACCAACTTTCCTTGAATAGAGAACAATTTTCAAAAGGTGTATGACCTTCAGGAATTACATATGCTCCAACCTATATATCATACATGGCAACATAAGATAGATAAGGAAGAACGTTGTAGAAGGCAGGACCAAGAGTCAGAGGAGAGACAAGAAAATTCTGTCCAGGGAGCAAAAGTAGGTATAATGAGGAAAATTTTCCCTCAAATATATAATTCACAATATTTTGGCCCTGAGAATTCTGTGTTCGTCCCAACTTTTCTACCCTGTATTTGGACTGTTTATAGGTCAAGGCAAGATGACTTGACTCCTTGGTTCAGTACATTGTATACATAGAAAGTCTAGATTTAAACTGAGAAGAGTGCTGAAAGGGCTTTTGTGTTATCTCCTCAGGGAATGATTTTTATATCATATGTGTGTAAAGAAATGTGAAATATATTTAGTACAGATTGTGATATATTGTAAAAAACATGGTTTTCTATCCTTCTCTGGGATGAGTGGATAGATAACAGTACAGAGAAAGAGAAGTAGGTAGATGGAGATGAGAGAGATATTAATAGAGAGATGGAATAGAGAGACATGATTGAAAGTTGCTAGAGAGAGACCTTATAGAGAGACAGCTAAAGAGAGAGCTGTTGGAGAGAGGGCAGAGAGATGAGAAGGGGTGATAGAGACACAGTGAGGATAGATTGTGAGTGATGGAAAGCGAATGGACAGGGACTAGCTCCCTTTTCTTTCCTACAGTTAGGCAAGGTCATGGGTCTGAATTCTGATCAACAGCATGTGGCTAAATAATGTGCACTTTTTATAGATTTAGCTGAAAAATGTCTTTTCTTTTTTAAAATTTAGAATTAATATGAGGGTACATATGATTAGGTTCATTGTTTGCATTTGTTATGTAAGGTGTGAGTTGTAGTTTAGCCCTCCTCCCAGGAGGGGCGCCACATACCCCTACATTGTACCCATTAGGTGGGAGCTCATCAAATATCTCCCTCCTGCTTGAATTTAATAGTGTTTTTATCACTTGTGGGCCTGTAGTTGTTCATCTACTAGTTACAAATGAGTATTGAGCACATGATATGCTTGCTTTTCCATTCTTGACATACTTTATTGAAGAGAATACTATCCAGCTCTGTCCAGGTTAATACAAAAGATGTAAACTCTACATTTTTATGGCTGAATAATATTCCATGGTATAGATATACCACAGTTTATTAATCCATTTGTGGGTTGATGGGCAGTTGGTTGTTTTCACATATTTGCAATTGTGAATTCTGCTGCCATGAACATTTAAGTGCAAAAGTCTTAAAATGAACTTTTTTTTCCTGGGTAGATACCTAGTAATGTGATTGCAGGATCAATGGAAGGTCTACTTTTAACTCTTTGAGAATCCCCCATATTTCTTTCCAAAAAAAATTAATTAGTTTCCAATCCCAGCAACAGTGAGTAAGTTTTCCCTTCTCTCACTTTTTAAAAAACTATTTTACTCATAAAAGTAGAAAACTAGTGGAGGTATCTAGAATATGGAAGAACAGGAACATAGGTAAGTTCTTGGATAGATTGCCTAGAACCTTCTATTTGTTGAATTAGACTGTGACACGAATCAAGAAAAAAATAAACTTTTATTATGTGAAGTCACTGGGGTTTAATGTTGCTTGTAGTATCAGAGAGCAGTATTTAATTTGATTGATGTAGATTCATTAGCAGAGATGATATTTAAAGCCAGAGAATTAGATCAATTGAAGAAGGAGAAAAAATTGAGAAGAGACAGACATCTCAGAAATTTCAGGGCTGAAATGACTTTGGAACTCCTCTCAGGCACTCCATCATTTTCCAACAGAGGGATGGACAGAGATTCCAGCTAAATCCACAAATGCGGAGCCAAAGTCTGTGGGTACACTCATACAAAGTGTACATAATAGCACTTCCTGGAGTTATGCAAAGCATCAGCCCTGGGAGTGGGATTTAGACTGAAATAAGGGGACGCCATTTATGGAAGATAGAATAAAAGTACACAAGCAAAATTCAAACCAAACCCAAACAAAGCAACATACTCATTATAGTCAAAATAGCCTCCAACACAGATTCACAATCCAATTCAAGACTACCCAAAGCACAGTAAGAACTTGGAATACAAATTTAAGCCAGATAATCTTTTATGTTTTCTCTGTACCAGATTTTTCTCTAAATCCTTTCCTTCAAGTTACTTTTTTGAGGGTGGAATTATGTGCCTTTGTTCTTTGGTTGAATGCCTCTGATAGTTAAAAAAAGGAAGCAAGGAAGCTATTTTTAGCAGGACGAAGTATATTTCCCTTCAATGTATCATTCGCACAATCTGATTCCTTCGTATTCTGTTATCTCTGCAATTCAGACTACTTACAAGCTTAGTCATTCTGCTGTCTTTTCTTTAAATATTTCAAAATTTTGTGTATCAAAAAACAAAACAAGAAACTATTATTTAATACAGAATTAAGAAAACTGAGTATTTCAAATTTAATATACACAGAATCTAACTCTGTATCTTTGAAGGAGTAGTATGCATGTATGTGTATAAATATATATTCTACTTTAAAGTTTTCTATTTTATGCTTCAAAAGGTAAAAAAGTATTTCTCAATGGAATTGTACCTCTTTTTTATTTATTCTTCATGAATTGGGGAGTTTAAGTAAATTGAGCTGCGTTATCAATTCCTAAACATTGTATGTAACTGTATATCCTCATATAATCTACATCTAGATACCTAAAGATGTTTTTGTCTCATTATTTGGCTTGCTAGTATTGTAGTTAGTAGGGAAGTAGAAACTATCAAGTCATATGTTCTTTCTTTTTTATTTTTCTCAGGCAAGATTATGTAAAAATAATAATTAACAATACATTGTCATTTATTATTAGATATATAGCTTTTAAGTTTTTGTTTTGTTTTGTTTTGTTTGTAGTTTTTGGCCAGGCCTGGGTTTGAACCCGCCACCTCCAGCTTATGGGGCCAGTGCCCCACTCCTTTGAGCCACAGGTGCCGCCCTCAAATTAAAGCTTTAGATGGTCATAACTGTCATTGATAAAAGCAATGCATCTCTTACATAGCTCAGAATTTATTTGTGTGCATCACATAACTCTTATGATTCTCAGCCTTTAACTCCCAAAGACCTCTTTTTATTATGGTCATAGGTAAATTTTCACTTTTGTTTTTAGGAGAATATCCCATGACATCAGCAGAAAACGAAAAACCATATTATTGAAAGCAATGATAAACTATCTTGTTGAAAAAAGGGACTCAGGAAAGAAAAGAAAGAGACTTGATTGTGTATTAAAGATTGTACTTGTAAAGTCCTTCTGCAAGGACTTGCCTGATGAATGAAGTGAGTTTTCTCATTTACAAAATTAAGTGCAGAGCGGAGAGCTATTAAATATCTCATATAAACTTCAGTGCAAGAAACATATGCTGAGTGCTTAATAGGTACCATGTGATTTTGTACATGGTTTCATTTAATCATCTCTGAAGTCCTACAAATGAACTGTCAGTAGCCTTGGTTTATAGATGAAGACATTACGGCTGCCCCGGGGGTTTCTGGTGATTGTCGCATAGCTCCTGAGTCTTCTCCAGAATAACCACGGTTCCAGGCCTGAGCTACAGCACAGCCTCGTTCATCTTGGCACCCTAGGAACACAAGCCAGAAATGGCCCTTTTCCTGTTGGTCTCCAACTCCAGCCGAGGTTGCTAATTGTGCAGGAGACGGAGCAAATTTGTAGCAGTGGAACCCCCAAAGAACCACTCTGAGGAGGCCTCACTGACACCCTAAGATGTCAGCAGGTGGCACTCAAAAATTGCATGGTTTATATCATCTGCCACCACGCGAGGATCTAAAGTTGAATATGCCCATTTGAGGCTGGCTGGGAATTCTGTTTTTCAGTAGCTCCTGTACAGCATTCCCTGGGGAGCCCCTCCTTCCCAGCTACCTGACCAATGCTGAAGGGACGTACAAATGGTCACGCTGGTCTTCACCGTGGTCACTCTGCTGCTGATCCTGCCCTGCTCATCCTGAGGAACATGCTCGAAGTTTTCCAGCTGTGCTGCCCTCCCTGAAGTTTGGGAAACACACTGAGCCTGCCCCTTGCCAGCCCTGAGGCCCAGGAGATGGGGCTGGTGACTTGGGCGGCAGAGAGATTCCCTTTTGAGAATACCGCTGGGGAGTACTAGTGTACTTTGGAGGGAGATGTGGAGGTGGCAACCTCAAAAATAAAGTTTTCTATTTTTCTTTTCTTTAAAAAAGTGGTATGCTCAAGATGACTGGAGGTGAAGGAGAGCTGAAGCAGTGCACATTTTTTGGATTTTTTTCTCCCAATACCTCATTGCTCTTGTCGAGTGAAACATTCCTTAGACTTGCTCTAAGACTGTGCATTCTTGGACGTACAGTCCTCTCTGGCGTATAGCACCCGCTTCCTCAACTCTGTGTGTGAAAAGGAAAATTGTATTGTAAAGTCTAGTTACTTCCGAATTGGGTGGGGTGCTTCCTGACAAAAAAGTGGAAATGTGAACACTCTGAAGAGCTGCCACCTGGTTTCTGTTCAGATTGGCTCCACCATGTTAAATATTTCCTTCAAGATTATTCTAATATGGGTCATGGCTGCTGTGCAGTGTACTCAGAGTCTGGAAGGTGCACCTTTCCTACGAGCTTTGAAATTGCTGCAGCAGAGTTAAAGTTCCTGAAGTAACATGTATAATGAGTATTAATCATGCAAGAGGAATAAATTCTGAACAGACTTGAAGAAATATTTTTCAAAAATATGGTTCAGACTGTAAATTTTTCCTAGTGATCATGTTGGAATTGTTAATGCCTATTACATGGAATATATGGTTACCTTCCAGAATGAATATTGATTTTTGAGTTTAGTTCTTTTTAAAATTTTTATTGTAACATTGAAGTTAGGCCATTTAAGATGCTACAAAAATGACAATAGTCAGTAAGTAATAAAAGATGCCTCTTCTCCCCCTTCTTATTATTGCCTGATATTATAAAGATGAATACTATACATGGAAATGCCACCAAGTCAGAAAATCCTACTGTCTTTTGTACTGAAAACGTCTAGGAAATTATAATTTACTGAATCTAACTCCCCGCAACTTACTTCATGGATATGAACAGATTCTAAACTTTATAGGGAAAGGAAAAAGTCCCAGAATAAAATACTGAAGAGCAAAGTTGGCGGAAAGACACTATCACTTCAAATCTTAGAATTAAACTGCAATAATAAAAAGAGTATGTTAATGGTTGAAGAATAGACAAGTAGATTAAGGGAACAGAAGAGAGAGCCCAGGAACAGCCCTACAGAAATATGGTCAACCGATCTGTCTTCTGTGAAGAGAATGGAAAGGCAAACTCCAGGCTGGGAGAACAGATTTGCAAAACACTTGTCTGATAAAGGACTTATATCTGATATATCCAAAGAACTTTTTAAACCAGTGGTTTCAACCTTTTTTTAATCTCACGGCATACTTGAACCTATAGTTAAACTTCCACAGCACACTTAAATTATATTGATTAAAAAAAGAATATATCTATAGCTGTATCTATCTATCTATCTATCTGTCTATCTATCTATACACTGTGCTTTGACTGTCTTGTGAAAATAATTTAATCAATGCTCTTCAAAAATTTTCGCGGCACACTTAAGATCCTCTTGTGGCACACCGATTGAAAAATCATTGCTTTAGACAATAAGAAATCAAACAACCCAATTTAAAAATTGACCAAGGATCTGAATAGATGCATAAGAGATACACAGATGACAAACAAGCAAATGAAAAGATGTATATCATCATATGTCAGACACATGCAAATTACAATGAGACACTGCTATTCGAATGGCTAAAATCCCCACACTGAGAAAATCTAATGTTGGCAAGGACGCAGAGCCAAACAAACCCCCTTCCGTTGATGGTGGGAATGCAAAAAAATTACTGTATCTTTGAAGACAGTTTGGCAGTTTCTTATATGTTTTATATATAGTCTTACCATTTGAACCAATCATTGCATTCCTAGGTATTTACCCAAATGAATTAAAATCTTATATTCATACACAAACCTGCTTATGAATATTAGTAGCAACTTTATCCCTAATTACCAAAATTTGTAAGCAACCAAGATGTCCTTTCATCGGTTCTTGGAAAACAAACTATGGTACATCCACACAACGAGATATTATTTCGTGCTAAAAAGAAAAGAATTTTTGGTCAAGCCACAGAAAGATGTGGAGAAATGTTATATGCATACTATTATGTAAGGAATTAAATCTGAAATGGTTACCTACTATAAAATTCTGATTATTTTGGAAAAGGCAAACTTACACAAAAAGGTAAAAAAAAAACCTATAGTTTTCAAGGATGCAGGCGAGGGAAGTAAGGAAATACAGGTGGAGCACAGGAGAATTTTAAGGTGAAACCATCTGTATGATAATCTCCCCACACAACTGTGCAATGCCATTTTTCTCCTAACTTAAAATTGCCCTAAAAATGTTTATTAGCAAAATATTACTGAATCTTATTCATTTGTCCTTCAGTTAAAATTAATGTATTCATAGTTTGCTTGACAACATCTGTTTTGCAAGACACATACATAGCTGAATTTTTAATTATATATTGTTCCTGTTTAAGGTAATGAACACATCAATAAATACTTAAATATCTTATTCTTTATCATATAGGATTTTTTAAAGAAAGTTTCAGATTCATATGTGTTCATATGAAGCTTAATTTATTATTGAAATGCAAGAAATTGAATTTTTTGATCTGGTCTTAAAAATACAAATTCACATACTGTGTTTCAACTATGATCTTGCAGATCTCAATGGTTTCAGTAGTGAAAGATGATAATTTATAACACATCTGATGCAGTTTTTCAAAGTATGCATTTATTGATGTATTTTATTACCATCTTTTTAAAATAGAAACCATTCTTTTTTGGAGAAGTTCTAAATGGTATTCAAAAAGGAGTATTGTTACAAAAAAGATCTGAGTTTCATAACAAAGCTCAGGGAAACACAAAAGACATTCATCTACTCATTGGAAATCCAGTGTTTTAAGAAAGTATTGGTGAATCAGAGGCTAAGAAAAGGTAGGGAAGTCCTGATGGATGACCAGACTTCTAGTAAGGAGGAAGCAATGGAGGCCAGTAAATGGTAAAGGATTCCAGAAAGCTGCAGCAAAGTGTTGGGAGCATTGAGAGGCTAAAATAAGTACTTGGCATTTTTATAGTAGAAAGTAGGAATTAAAAAAAAGAAAAAATCAGAATCTAGACCTTATCAATTTATAGATTTTAAATTTTTTCTTATTAGAATCCAACAAATTATGTGCTTAAGAAAGCATTTTATTTACTCACATAGATAAAATAGATCTCTATATAAATCTGAAAAAAAATGAAATAAAGGCTCATAGTAATCCAGGAAGCATATTCAATTTATACTCCAGCATTTGAGCTCTCCACGGAGATTAGTTATGTCTGTCTTGCTCTAGGAAGACAGCTGGGATTACGGTTGGGATTCAATAATTATGTGCTGAATTAATTCATGAATAAAGTATATATCTAAGACAAATTATCATCTAAATTGGTGTGTGTTCTAAATTATCATCTAAATTCTGTGTGTTCCCTATCCTAGCCAGAGGTTCACTGGAGGAAAAAATATTTATGAGAATCTGTATTGGAAATATCAATACAGATGGAAGAGTATATTTGTAGTTAAATTAAAGAAGTTAATCAGATCTTTATAACTTTGAAAAATGTATCATATTCTTCTGAATTATCAAAACATATTTTTGTGAAGTAAAAAGGCATACTAGTGATGTTTTGGAAAGTTTTAATTTTTATCAACAAAAATTGATAGTCAAAGACCTATAGTCCTTACAAAGTTAAGTTTAAGTTAAACAGAAATTTATAAACATCTACTTTTTATGTTTGTAATTTAATCTATATTTTCCTTCATTTTGTTTCTGCTACAGACATCTACTGGCAGTGTAATAGAAATGAAGTTATGATGTCATATTCTATTATTTACTATTTTCATTCTTTAGTTTTGAAAATTTTAGGATAGTCATTAAGAGCATTATTTTTTAACATCTAGAAATTTTATTTTAAATAAATGGAAATGTTACTTTTCTATCTGGGGTGTTTACTTTAAATGAATTATTGGTACGTAATAAACATTTTGTGAAAATACATTTTGTTACACTGGTAAAAAAATCTATTGTTTAATAAATATCTGACTAATTTTTCTAAGCTGAGCCAATGTTAATTACTATATGGGTATGCTCTGAGGACAAAGAGCTTCATAATCTTGGCAAAGAAATCTTGGATAGTGCTGAAATTTGAATGTTAAAAAAGGTCGTAGTTTGGCAAAGTTGTGACTGAAAGGGGTGATGATGCCTGCAGAGAAAGAAGCAGGTGGATTTGTCACCATTGGTCTATGGGGGGGTTAATGAGGTGCATTGCTCATGTCCTGGGTTTGTTCTTCAGGCAGGGCCACCTAAGTGAGGTGTTTCTCTCAGATCACTTAGAAATGTGTAGAGGGTGGGTTATAGCTTGATGGGGGAAGTAAATAAGAAGAAATCACAAGAAAATCTCTGTACCAATTGATTTACATATATGGCTATTGTTTTTCAAAATCAGCATATCCAGAAAGCAAATGAATCACATAAAATGTGAATTTATGAAGATAAAATCAAAGCAAAGGGAGATTGTATGCTCTTTTTTTATTTGCACCCTCCAAACTAATATTCCTTTATTTGAATTTGAATAAAGGAGTGAACCAATCAACCTTTCTAATTCCAAAGCCTCTGTACATTAAAATAATTTTCTTAGTAGCTTACGGCTCTCTCTTCTGTCTGTCTAAATACCACACACCTCTGAGATGGAGCAAGAGGGGCAGATTCAAGAAAACGACATGGCTACGTAGTGTGCTAGGGGTAAAGTTTACATTTTAGAAAGTAAAACTACTAGTGTTTTTTATTTAATGTAGCTTAGTTTCCTTGGGTAATCTTTTTTGAAATAATGCCTTCTTAGCTCATGATAAATACGGAACCCTAGGCTCTGGTCCATAAGGAGTCATAGACCCAAATCCAAGTCTCTGCCAGAACAGGAGGCAGTGAGCAGAGAATGCAGCCAACTCAGCTAGAACCAGGGTAGCAAGGAAAGAGGACCTCAGGTTACCCTCACTCCTCATCATACATTGCGTGTAACGCATTAGCTACGCAAAGAAACTCCTACCACCTGAGCAGTTTACAATTGCCAAGAAATCCTGGAAGTTACCCAGTATGGTTTGAAAAGGAGAGGAACCTTGGTTCTGGGGAAATCCCCACCCCTTGCCCAGAAATTTTATGAATAATCCTCCATCTGCTTAACATAAGAAAATTAAAAGGTGTAAAATAAGACCCAAGAAACTCACAGCAAGCCTCTCTCTGTCTAGGGCCGCTTTCCTTCTGTTTGTTATGTTAGTAAACTTGCTTTTGCTTTGCGCAGTCATCTCACTCTGGAATTTTTTCCTGTGCAAAGCCAAGAACCCACTGGATTCAAGTCTTAGGGTTCACTTTTCCGTGTCAACGATGCTTTTTTTATTTGCTTCCTCCATTCAGTTGGTTAATAGTAAGACGAATGTCAATCAAACACCACACATTCCCATTGGTGAGAGCACTTAACCTTCTTTTGATCTTGTTTTTTTTTTTTTTTTTTTTTTGGTGTTTTTGGCCAGACTGGGCATGAACCCGCCACCTCTGGCATATGGGGCCGGCGCCCTACTCCTTTGAGCCACAGGCACCACCCTGATCTTGTTTTTTTTTTTTTTAAACACATTATCACCATGACCTGGCATTACATTTCTCATTTGAGGGAAGTAACATTGTGTCTGTTTTTCTGACTGGATAATACGGAAGCTATACAAGAAATAAAATGGCGGCTCATGACCCCAGCACTTTTGGAGGCTGAGACAGGAGGATTGTTTGAGGCCAGGAGTTTGAAACTAATCTAGGCAACATAGTGAGACCCATCTGTACAAAAAGTAAAATTATCTAGGCATGGTGGCATGGGCTGTACAGTCCTAACTACTCAGAAGGTTGTTGAGAGAATATTGCTCTCTGGGTGACAGAGCAATATTCTGTCTCTAATCATAAAAATAAAAACAGTAATAACAATGATGTGAGATGAGGCCAGGTCTCTGAGGAACCAACGCAAGATGAGAGGAATAGAAAGCTTTAGTATGGGAGGTAATACCGTAGCTGATTCTTGAGGGCTGCCTAAAATGATTTAGAGAAGGTGAAGGAAAAAGGAGTCCAGTCTATAAAACTGAAGACAGCAGAAATAGCAAAGTAGGAACCAAATAAATTTCTTCACCTCTAATCTTACAAAATACATTTGTAATATTGTTAATTATGAGTCATTTTGGCTGTCAAAGATTGGAAGCTATTTCTTCTATTTTCAACAGCAATATTCTCACTAGAAAGTGTTTCTTTCATCTTGCTGTTATTTTTTTCATTACCTTTACTGTCAAATATTAGAAGGCTCTTTTAGATTTAAATATTAGCAAGGCATGGCGCATTAACATTTCTGCCCCAGGGCATGTCTTTACAAATTGTCTCTATTCAAAATTTTTGAGTTGGGGTTGGGAAAAGGGAAAACTATCAACCTAATCTAGAGAAAATGATTAAAACTGGCAATATGAATGGATCATTGATAACATGCTTCTTTTCTCATGGAAAATAACAGAAACTAGATCTTTAATTATTGCCTCATTGCTTTCCTTAAAACATAAGTGCATTTTTTATCCAAGTCATATTTTAATAATCTTTCTTTTCTATGTATATTCACAGTAGAGTGTAACTTTGTAGACAACAACAAAATCCGTGTACATTTTTAAAATTTTCCCACAAGCTCCCTTGAACGTGAGATTCAGAGAACACGTAGTATCTAATTAACCATGAAGGCTGTTTTCTGCGTCTACACTTTTTATCTCAAAGTACAGAAGCCATCCTGGTGTCTGGGCTTTACATCTACCCGCCCATCCCACACACAGCTGTGAAGCACTAATTCCTCTGTGAATCTTACTCGATTTTACTCTCCTTCACTTTCATCATACCATTCTCACTATTCGCTTCCCCAAAATACTTTTTCATATAGAGAAAGATAAACTAAGTCAAGAGACATTTAGTGACTGTTGTTCTAGTACTAGCAAAGCAATGGTTAGCACCCAGTCCTGACCCTCTGGGATTCTCATCATCCACATAAACCCGACCCCTTAGTTAGTCCCCTGCCAGTAAACTGAACCTATTATCTTTTAAATATACAATATCTTACACATTTGTTCACCCATTTTATTCTTCTCAATTACCAACATTCCACTTCTACTCGTAAGTTGATCTGACTGTCACCTGCGGACATTAGAACCGTCAGGTATATAACCATAGACTTTTTTCCCTCTTAATTTTGGCTTGCATTTTCACTATACCTACCCCATACCCTGTTGGAAAAGGGAATGTTCTGTGGCTTTTACGTGGGTCCCTCCTTGTGCATCACCTTTTGTAGCAACTATTGTTTTCCTTCAACAGATCCAACTTCTGGGTCTCTGTTGTTCCTTACTTGAAAAATGCTCATTCTTTAAAATTCTACAAAAATAAAACTATGCTAAATTAAATGTCTACACGTTAACGGGAGATACTCTCAAAACTATGGGTTTCAATGTGAAGCTCTCCAAATGTCCTTCTCCAGCCCCTCTGTAGCATATAAACCCTTGCTGTCCCCTCACTGGAAGTGCTCACAAAGTGGGAGAGGAAGGAGTCTCACTAAATTATGACTTTTTGATATAAAATGAACAATAATATGCAACACTTTAATTGAAGCTTTCTTATCTCTGCATCCTACAATAAATGCACAGTTGTTTTAAATCCCTTGACCCTAAGCCCTGTCTCATTTTCTCAATCTTCTTCTGCCTTCTGTATGCTCATGACTGATTCTACCTCTCCTTCTATAGATTGCTTTGTTTATGTTCAACATTACTGTTGAACAGTGCTTCTCAACTTTCCTAATGCCGTGACCCTTTAATACAGTTCCTCATGTTGTGGTGACCCCCAACCATAAAATTATTTTCATTGCTGCTTCATAACTGTAATTTTGCTACTGTGATGAATCATAATGTAAATATCTGATATGTGGGATGTATTTAGGTGGCCCCTGTGAAAGGGTCGTTTGACTCCCAAAGGGGTTGCGACCCACAGGGTGAGAACCACTGCCATAAAAGAATTCAATTCTCTTCATCTGATATCAACAGGTCCAAAATCAAGATCAGAAGCTTCAGAGATACCTTTTTTCTTGCATATCAAAGTTTCTGCTACCTTGCACACAGTGTATGCAAAAACACACTCTATCTCTTCATCATAAAGTTCATTTTTCCTTTTTAATGTCATTATTAAACATTCTGTTATTAATAAGGTAGAATATTTTTTATTTTAAAACCAATCACTGAAATTGTTGTGCACAGTATTGAAATAGAAATTAACAATCAGATGAGCGTTGTGTGACTCATGAACAAGTCATCCTCTCCATCAGCACGTGGACTGGACCGTGGGAGTGTGGAGGGGGGAGGGCAATGTGAAGCATGAAGCACAGTCAGGTGGCTTTGCCTAAACGGGCAGTCCGGCAGAAGAGGACGGGGGCAGCTGCCTTTCTGACTTGGCATCTCTGGCCATTGGATACTTACTATAAAGGCAAGTAGAATACACCCAGTCCAGTGATGAGTCATCTACCACCTGGATGGATACTTCCCGTAATTCATTTTGTGCATAAAAGAGACTGATGCCTAGAATAAGAATTGCTTATGCTTATAACAAATTATATAGGAAATACAGTGCTGTGGTGGATACCCTAGTGATATATCCTCTCAGCCCAACCCAGATGCAGCCACAGCTGTAGTGAACTGCCTGGAAAAGCTCAGACTCACTCACTGCTACTACTGAGTGACTATCTGCCTTCTGTTTCAAGGTTGCCTTCACTGGCAATTCCATTTGGGAAGGTAGGATGTTCGTACCCTCAAGGTCACCTTTAACTAATAGTATAACAAGTACAGACAGTGCATAAAGGCTATAGCTTTTGGGGTTAGCAATTCTGGCAAGCATCCCTTTCATTGTGAACAGTCTCATGTTGCCTACAGATGCAGTTAATAGTCACACATCTTCAACTGATTTTTCTTCCTTTGGTCTCATGCTCTTCATTTTGTCATTCTTGGGATCATCTCCCCAAAACTCCCCATATCCAAGGGTTGTTTTTAGGGGGGTCCTGCTTTTGCTGATCTCAAAGATGAAGCAATTTTGATACCCTTTTTTCCTAAGTCAGTAATAAGTGAACTGAATATGTGTATTCTTACATGTGTGCAAGAAACATTCTCTTCTAAGGTAATTCCATTCATCTGTCCTCCAAATTCCGAATCTTTCATCCTGGCCTGATTTTAGTCTCCAGCACATAGGTAGCGAGAATGTGGCTTTCTTCTTCAGAGCTGTTATGTAGTGTACTTTGGTACTTGTTTGTTCTCTTGCTTTGAGTACTACCTTTACATAGCAGAAACTCTTAATTGAATTCCACAATATGTTATAGTTTTCTAGAACATTCTCTGCAGTTGTTGATCAGGCTGTGCTTCTCTGAACTGCGAGGCCTTTCAGGGCACCTGTGTTCTCCCTGTCCAGGCTGCATTGGTCACTGTCATGATCAGCATACTGTTCAAGCTGTGGAAATAAGAAGGCAATTGTAAATATCATCCATGGAGAAGACTCACTTCTTCTGTGTCCTGAGCTGAAAACTTACTCTCCTGCCAGATCACCAGGACTTTCTGAATACAAAATCAATACATGTTTCTGGAAGGTGCTATCCCCTAGATTCACCCCTAAACCACACTCATGTGCAGTCTGCAGGGAATCACTGAGATAGGAAAAAGAAATTTAAGTCATGCCTATAATAAGCTCTGTGGGCTTGGGTTTGTTAATCTCTTGTTCTCTATTTTTTACATTTGTAAACTAAAGTAAATTTAATAATTTTACAGTTGCCTGCCAGCAAGAAAAAATATCTATGTACATCAGATGACTTTTTCCTATTATCTTTCTTCCATTATCTGTAATATGAAAAGGTTTTGGTTTTCCATCAATTAACTTGCCTTGTCATCAGGATCAAATACAGGGCTAACTTTGTTCCAGCTATGTCAATGTTCTGTTGTCTCCTAAAGCCACATAGTGTGCCCTTATACACTGAGGCAGCTTGACTGTAAAGTTTCCAGTGAAATAAGCATCACATTTATCACCTGCTGTGTATCCCTCAAATTCAGGCTTATTTATATAGTTTCTGATCTCAGCTGTAACACTCACCTCTACTTAATTTCTAACGTATGGAAGGTAAACCTCACAGTTCAACCTGATATATTATCTCAGCAGCTTGCAAGAATGAATTCTCAGTTTCTTTAACACATTGAATTAAATTTACTTAAAACATGTATTAACTACTGAAAATTCTCTTAGGGTTTTCTATTAAAGGTCATGTTTTCTGGACAGTTGAGAAAACGTCAGGGGGTTGGCATCAAACAAGGGTGAGTTTAAGTTTAAACTTTTTCATTCGCTGTATGGACTTTCAACTCTCTTAAGGTTTTGATTGTTCCTTACAATAAAGGTAAAACATTGACTTTGATGGCTTGAAAATAAAATGATAGTGTTCATAAAAACAAGTAACACAAAGCCTCGTACATAACATGCTCTTGACAAATATTACTTTCTACAAAAAATGATCGATCTAGTGTAATTCACAGGAATTCAAAGGATAGATGCAATTGTTTCACACCAGTACAAGGAGATCCAGAAATGTACAGTACAGTCTTAAGAGTCATTACATGGCAGGAAAAATACCCAAACCTTGGATTCAGAGTAGGACCATTCCCTTGTCAGCTATTTACTAAAAGCATACTCACGGGCAAGTTCTACAGTTCCCTTTACTGTATGTCACATGGTGAAATAGATGCCTTTAGAGGATTATTTTGAAGGGAAAATTAGATTCAATAACAAACACACAATGGTAGGCTCTGCAGTAGGCAGGGAGTTGGTGGTCAACCGCTAGTTGTAATAATACCTAAGTAACTTGTTAGCGAACTTTCAAGACAGATACATTTTCAAATACATCTCACCCAAAGGCCAAGATGTAGACCACGTGTCAGCACGTCTAAAAATATTAATGTAATATGGACATTTTGCAAATGTAGCCGAGCTTGACTCCAGTCTTGAATACACGTCTTCCTTGTGGAATCCTTTATTAATAACATGTAGGTTTGTACATTATAAAAGAACATTTCTTATATCTCTGAGGGTTTTCCTAAATTAATCTTAGATACTGTTTGGAAAGAGATTAGATGTATTTGTCTTTCTGGGATAACCTCAATACTCCAGTTTCCAATTCTATGAAAACAAACACCAATTCCATTTGTCAGTATAAATGTCCTGTCCTTTAGCAAGACTTCCCTTACGTGAGGAGGTATTTTTACTTTAGATCCCCACAATCCCACTTATTATAGAATAATTACTGTTTAATTTTTGCCTGACAAAAAGTTGGAAACTAATAAGTATTTTCAGGCTTCATAAATTACACTTAATATCTTCAAATTTAATCTATGGTACATTCATTCCAAGTGGGTACTATGATAAAAACAGTTCAACTTATTTGATTTCCTAGAAAAAAAAAATCTTCATTATGACTCTATTATAAAGGGATATTAAAACTGTTTGTGCCGAAGCAAGCAACCAAAGAATTGGAGCATCAGTGTCTATTAGGAAAAGTTTCAGTAAGATTTTTAACTGAGGAACAAACTATTCTGTTTCAAGAAATAATTAGTTGTAATAGAAATAATATATGATCTGTGCAAACATTAGAGGATCTAGGAGAGCAGAGGTCACAGAAATCAGTGCCTAAGTTCTTTCCAGCAAGAAGACTGGTGGTTCTCAGGAATTGCTCCCAATGCTGCTTCCTGCCTACAAGAGCCTCCGACCATGATAAACCCTCAATTGCTCAAAGGCACGGTAGTCTCTGCTTCTCCCCACATTTCAGATCTCACCTTAGTGCCTTTTATGACAAGATTTCTATCACTCCTGGCTTGTTCCCTACAATACAATTGAGACTTTAGAAGGAGCTGGCAGTGATAGCGCGTTAGCAATTACAGGTTTTCCAAGAATGTAAATAAAATGTTCTCTAAGTCATTCTACGTTCCTCTTTTGGGCCCCATGACTACCAGTTAACCAATATTGCTGGGTTGTATACAAGTAAATCAAGGGGATGAAATTGCCCAGATTACCATTATTACTTGCACCCTTGAGTTGTACCTGGATAACTACATAATCAGTTATTGGTTTACTCTTCAGATAGCTAGGTAATAACAGGTAAGGGGGGCAAAGTGTGGACAGTATTCAGGACTCTAGCTGCTCTGAAAAGATGTGCTCTATAATTATCTAATTGGTGTGCTTATTTGTATATTAATGTGAATCTATCAACTGATGACTAATAACTAAAGTTGTAGGATAATTAAATATCTGTCACATATTCATATGAGCCATAATAAAAGAAAAAAAACCCTGTTTTCTTTGTTTGTTTATTATTGAGACAGAGTCTCACTTTGTTACCCTCAGTAGAGTGCTGTGACATCATAGCTCACAGCAATCTCAAGTTCTTGGGCTCAAGCGATTCTCTTGCCTCAGCAAGAGCCAGTGGCTGGAACTACCAGCACTCACCACAATGCCTGACTATTTTTTAATTTTTGTTTGTTTAGCAGGCCTCGGGCTGAAACCACCAGTCTTGGAGCATGTAGCTGGTGCACTAACTACTGAGCTAGGGGCACTCAACCCTTCTTTTTCTTTAAAAAATAAATTTCAAATTGAGGTATTATAAATACGTAGTGAAGTATACAAATCTTAAACATGCAGCTCAATAAAAGTTATGTATGTTTACAGGTGTATGTAACCTTTTAACCACTACTCACCATCAACTTTAAGTGACTCCTGATCCATTCCACTCAGTGCATTACCATATAATGCCTAGTTTCATTGCTATTTTCAGGGATTAGTTTTTCCCGTCCTTGAGGTATAAAATTAGTAAATGATAGGAATAGTTTCTTTTGTGTTTGTGCTTTTTCATTTAACATATTGTCTGTGAGGTTCAGCGATGTTGTTGTAGTTATCAGTAGCTGGTTTATTTTTGGTACTGTTTAGGGCTTCATTGTATAAATAGGTTTCACTTTACGTAAATATTTTATATGCTGGTTATTTAAGTTGTTTCCACATTTTGGTTATGAGAAGGGGCTGTGAACCCTCTCACTTATGCTTTAGATTGACATACATGCTCTTGATGATATGTGTAAGGTAGGAACACAAAGGTCAGGTGGTATTTGTGGCTTATGTGTAGATTTAATAGAAGTACAATTATTTTCCAAAGTAGGTAAATTAATTTATATTTCTATCAGAAAATAGAGGACATCCACTTCCTATATACTTTCTTGGGAATTTACAGTATAGTCAATATAGTCATTGAATTACTTGTATATTATTACAAATATGTTAATTCTTATTATTAAATTTACATATAGTTAAAAAGATATTTTTGATACAGAATTTAACATGTTTATAGATTTTTATAACCATAGTCATAATAAGACGCAGAACAGTTCTATCATCAGAAAACGTTCCCCTGTGCCACCTTTTGGAGTCAAAACTTTCCCACTTGTAACACTTTAAAACAATTGATTTGAACTTTGTCCAGAAAAGTTTTGCCTTTTCCAGAATGTTCTATACACAATATATGCTATGCAGCCATTTATGATTAGGTTTTTTTCATTCATCATCATGCATTTGAGATTCATTCATGCAATTGAGTGTCTATTGAGTTAATTCCTTTCCCTGGCTGAGCAGTACTAGTTATGTTAGAACTTTAGAACAGATTGTTATTCAATCATCTACTCGAGTACATTTGGATTTCTTCTAGTTGTTGATGATTAGGTATAGAATAACATCAATATACTATGAAAAACTGACATTTATTTGTTTATTTATTTTTATCAGTATGATCTATGAATCCTTAGTTTATTCAGTGGGTAATAAATCATTTTTATAATGTCTTAACTGTGATGCTTAAATCGTTGTTAAGGTCTTCAAGCTGGTTTCTGTTTCAGTTTTACATGTTCCATCATTGTGGGGGCGCTTTCTTACTTTCTTACGCTATAAGATGTTCCAGGCCTAGACTTTTTCTGTCCCATTTTGGAATCAAACATTTCTGAAGAGACACTGTTTCTTTCAGAAGCTAATTATATTCCTTTATATTTCAAACTATTGCAGAGTTTTGTGTAAGGTAGGAACACAAAGGTCAGGTGGTATTTGTGGCTTATGTGTAGATTATAATGTGTAGGTTATATGTGTAGGTTATATGTTTAGGGTCAGGGTTAGGGTGGTAGGTTATATTTGAGCTCCTATATGTGTAGGTTACATTTCAAACTATTGTGGATGTTTCATTTGCATGCTTTGTATTTGTACAGATTGAGTCCGAGTCCTTTCACCCAGACAGGGTGCACCATACCCAACAGGTGCGGATTTGCCCATCCCTCCTCTTTCATCCCCCCACCCCCAATGTGTTTATCATCAAGATTTACTTCCCTACAGGCACTAAAGTGTTAATCAGTTGATTCCAATTTGGTATCCAGTACATGTGTTTGTTTCTCCATTCTTGTGATGTTTCACTTAGAAGAATGGTTTCCAGTTCCATTCAGGTTGTCCAAAAGATACTAGATCTCCATTTTTTACTGCTGAGTACTACTCCACGGTATGCACACACCACATTTTATTCATCCATTCATGTATGGGGGCGGGGCACTTGAGTTGTTTCCACGTCTTTGCATTTGTGAATCTTGCTGCTGTAAACATCCGGATGCAGGTGTCCTTTTCATAAAATGACTTTTTAAAATAAATGGCAGAGAAGGGAATGCTGTTCCTTTCAGCAAAGCACCAATCAATGTAGAAGAAATGATGAGTTAGAAAACATAGTAATAGATTCAGACAAGAATCATTCAGGGTTGCTAAATTCGGTGAGTGGACCTAGAGTCACTGGAAGAGTATTTGCAGTTTGAAAGTATATTCCCACAAATTATTTATGAATTACAAAGCAAAAATATTGGTTTCCTAGATGAGAAACCTGATGAACATCACCTTAACAAAATAAGCAAAGTTAATGTCATCAGTGATGGGATGAAGTGACTCCACGTGTTTCTGACTGTAATTCCCTGAGGATACATCCTCAATCAATTCATGAGGAAAAATTAGACAAATTTAGATCGCAGATTGGTCATATTAACTGCTTTACTCTTCAAAAATGTTCATGTCATGAAAGACAAAGGCTGAACAATTGATCCATATTAATGGAGCTTACAAACCCATGTCACTATGATTCTATCTAGGTTGTATTTCTACAATAAGAAAAAATAAATAGCCAAAAAGAGCACTCTGGGATAATTAACAAGATTTAAATACGGATTTCGCACTGGACAATAGCACTGTACTAATGCCAAGTTTTCTTATCTTGATCATTGTGCTGTGGTTCAGTGAGAGACATCTGTGTTCTTAGGAAACATGATAACATTTTGGTAAAAGGTGTCTGATAGTTGTAATTTATTGTTCAATAATTCAGAAAGAAATATATGTGCCTCCATGTTGGAGGAGGTAGAGAAGAAGAAATCCAGGAGATACAGAAAACAATAATAAAGCAACTGAAGAGAAATGCTAGCAATTAGTGAACTGGGGTAAAGGGTGCATAGAACTTCATTGTGCTGTTATGCATGTTCTCTATACAATTGTTTATATAAAAATTTTTAAGATTTTAAAAATTAAAACACAGCTAATGGTAGAGTTCTTCATTGTTAATCCAAACACATGTCTGTTAGAGTTTCTCTTATAAATTGAGGTGCGTTTTGATTGGGTGCATAAATATTGATAATTGAAATCTCATTATATTGAGTATTACCTTTAACAAATATGAAGTATCCATCCTTATCCTTCCTTCTTTTGGTTGGTTTAAAGCCTATTGCGTCTGCAAATAGGATTGCAATGCCTGCTTTTTTTCTGCTTTCCATTTGCTTGGAGTATAGATGACCATCCCTTCACCTTGAGTCTATATTTGTCTTTTAATGTAAGATATGATTCTTGTATGCAGCAGGTATCTGGCTTGAGTTTTTGTATCCAGTCAGCCAACCTGTGCCTCTTTAGAGGACAATTTAAACCATTCACATTAATTGAGAATACTGATAAGCCTTTCGAGAGTCCGGTGGGCATTTTTAATCCTTTTGCGACTGTGGAAGTTGGAATTTGATCAAAATTTTCTGGGTGGGTTTATGTTTGTGGTGGAGGATTATGCTGGTCTTTATGGAGGATAGGTCTGAGAATATCCTGGAGAGCTGGTTTAGTTGTGGCAAATTTCTTCAACATGTGAATGTCATTGAAGTATTTAATTTCTCCTTCATAAATGAAACTCAGTTTAGCTGGGTACAGGATCCTGGGTTGAAAGTTATTTTGTTTTATGAGATTAAAAGTCGATGACCATCCTCTTCTAGCTTGAAAGGTTTAAGCAGAGAGATCTGCAGTTATTCTAATATTCTAGCCCTTGTAGGTGATGGTTTTCCTTCATCTGGCTGCTTTCAGAATTTTCTCCTTCATATTAACTTTAGTGAAATTGATTATGATATGTCTGGGGGATGTCTTATTTGGGTTGAGTCATGCTGGCGTTCTGAAACTGTTTGCTATCTGAATTTCAGAATCTCTTGGCATGTCTGGAAAGTTCTCCTTCATAATCTCATGGAGAAGACACTCTATGCCTTGTGAAACCACTTCATCACTTTTGGGGATCCCTATAAGATGAGCATTGGTTTTCTTCTAATTATCCCAGAGCTCTCTGAGAGAGTGATCTGTTTTTGCCCTCCATTTCTCTTCCTTTTTGAGAGTTTGGGAGCATTTGAAAGCTTTGCCTTCAATGTCAGAAATCCTTTCTTCTGCTTACTCCATTCTGTTACTGAGGGATTCTACTGTGTTTCTCAGATCTTTGAGGGCTGCAACTTCTTGTCTCAATGTGTCAAAATCTTTGTTCATTTGGTCTTTGAATTCGTTGAATTCTTGAGATATCTTTTGGGTTACTGCTTGGAATTCTAATTCAATCTTATTTACTATCCAGATTCTGAATTCGATTTCTGACATCTCATTTATTTTTTTGTGCATGGGATCTTGTGCTGTGTCTGCCTCTCCTTGGGGGAGTTGATCTACTCTGATTATTCATATTGCCAGAGTTTTTCTGTTGATTTCACCTCATGACTGTTTTTCACCATTGCCTCTGGCCATCCTCAGAGTTGGGGAGGT
>CAUYPK010152519.1:0-10512 GCA_963574355.1 Loris lydekkerianus
CAATATAATCACATAAGCTCAGGAATTGGAGGTTGCTATTAACTGTGATGTCATGGAAATCTACAAAGGGAAATAAAGTGAGACCCTGTATATAAAAAAACAAACAAACCCCCCCCCCCAAAAAAAAAACAAACAAAAAAAATTAGCCAGACATTGTGGCGGGCATCTGGCTGTGAGCTGTAATGTCATAGCGCACTCTACCCAGGGTGACAGCTTGAGGCTCTGTCTCAAAAAAAAAAAGGAGCTACCATTTAAGAAGTTACATTCTATGTTAATATACATTTCACATCTCATTTCTTTTTTGTTCGTTTTGGAGAAAAAGTCTCAAGCTGTCGCCCTGGGTAGATAGAGTGCAGTGGCGTCACAACTCACAGCAACCTCAAACTAGGGCTTAAGTGATCCTCTTGCCTCAGCCTCCCAAGTAGCTGGGACTACAGGCGCCTGCCACAACACCCAGCTATTTTTGTTGTTGCTGTTGCAGCTGTCATTGTTTTAGCTAGCCTGGCCTATGTTCAAATCCGCCAACCAGTGTATGTGGCCGGTGCCCTACCCACTGAGCTTCAGGCAACGCCCTCACATCTCATTTCATATTCCAGCTTATACACTGTCAGCCTCATTGTAATAGATGAGGAATACCAAGTCTCATAGATTTTTTAGAAATGATACTCCCAGTATCACAGAGAAATAGGATCTGAACACAGGGTTAACTGACTCTAATACTTTACCACTGAGAACAGGCTTTAAGAAATGTACATTATCCACTCGGCGCCCGGACCACAGTGGTTGCTGCGCTGGCCACGTACACCGAGGGTGGCAGGTTTGAACCCAGCCCAGGCCAGCTAGAACAACTGCAACAACAACAACAACAACAACAACAACAACAACAACAGCCGGGTGTTGTGGCGGGCACCTGTAGTCCCAGTTGCTTGGGAGGCAGAGGCAAGAGAATCCAAAAGTTTGAGGTTGCTATGAGCTGTGACACCATAGCACTCTACTGAGGGCGACACAGTGAGACACTGTCTCAAAAACAAAAAAAAATGTACATCATTATGAAATTACCTGTAGGTCACCAATGCTGTCATCTTACAACTTGAACTTGGCCAGTTCTGGATGGTTGCATGCTATACCAAAAAAAAAAAAAAAAAGAGAGGAAAACCAGGATTCTAATACTGTATTCCATCATTTTACAAAGGTCATAACAGATGATTTTATGTTATTTATAAATATGTATATTTTAAAATAAAAATTTTCAAAATAAGAATGAATTGAGATATAACTACTTGGCAAAATGTAAATTATATAATCATTACATATGTGGAATATATAAAGAGTCATATAGGGAAAAATGCAATAAAAAGCGTTATCTGTATAAAGATGGTTGGCTGAGTATGCATTTACCTCTACTCTCCTTAAACACCACTAATAGTAAAAACGGCTTAAAATCAAAGGCTATAGACGAGAACAGCAAATGGAGAAATGATTATTGATTTAGCAGATATAGCACTGGGAAAGGTTAAAAAAACCAATAACACCTAAGACACTTAAAAATCCGGCATATCAGGTACTTCCTCCCAAGTGAAATTAGGGGTATTATGGAAAACAGGATATGTTCAAAGAATCAAAAGATTTTTTTTTTTAATTATTTATTTATTTTTTTTTTTTATTTTTTTTTTTTTTTGCAGTTTTTGGCCGGGGCTGGGTTTGAACCCGCCACCTCTGGCATATAGGATCAGCGCCCTACTCCTTGAGCCACAGGAGCTGCCCTAGAATCAAAAGATTTTTAAGACTTAGATCTGGCTCAGGGCCTATAGCTCAGTTGAGTAGGGCGCCGGTCACATATACCAACGCTGGCGAGTTCGAGCCCAGCCTGGGCCAGCTAACAACCACCACCACCACCACCACCACAATAACAAAAAAAGGCTTTCAAATCTCCTCTCCCACCTCTAATAAAAATGGACTAGGTTGGCTTGGTGCCTATGGCTTGCAGGTTGGGCACCAGCCATATATACACCAGCGCTGGCAGGTTCAAACTCGGCCTGAGCCTGCCAAATAACAACAATGTGGCGGGAGCCTATAGTCCTAGCTACTCCGGAGGCTGAGACAAGAGAATCACTTAAGCCCAAGAGTTTGAGGTTGCTGTGAGCTGTGACACTACGGCTACCTAGGGCGACATAATGAGACTGTCTTTAAAAAAAAAAAAAAAAAAAAAAAAGGACTAGGCAACCCCATGCATAATTAAGGGTAGGAGCACCAGGGGGCTGAAGTGAAAATATGAATAGTAAAATGTGGGCAGTGCCTGTGGCTCAGTGAGTAGGGAGCCAGCCCCATATACTGAGGCCCCAAACCCAGCCCCGGCCAAACTGCAACCAAAAAGTAGCCGGGCATTGTGGCGGGTGCCTATAGTCCCAGCTACTCAGGAGGCTGAGACAAGAGAATGGCCTAAGCCCGAGAACTGGAGGTCGCTGTGAGCTATGATGCTACCAAAGGTGACAAAGTGAGACTCTATCTCTTAAAAAAAAAAAAAGGCATTGTGGCAGGTACCTGTAGTCCCAGCTACTCAGGAGGCTGAGGCAAGAGAATCGCCTAAGCCCAAGAGCTGGAAGTTGCTGTGAGCTGTGACACCACAGCAGTCTACTGAGGGTGAAAAAGTGAGACTCTGTCTCTTAAAAAAAAAAAAAAAAAAAAAATAGTAAACTGTGAAACTTCCCTGACCCAAACACTATCCCTTTACTGAGCTTTCAGACTGTTGGCAACCAAGCTTATAGTTTCATATAAGAGAATAGAAGATTCTTCCCCAGGTAAGTTCCAAGCAATAGAACAAAAGATCTAAAGATACATCAAGGAACACCTAATCCAGATCACTCTACAGTAAAGCCCATAGTTACCATGTTCCACCCATGTGCAGTTTCCAAGAAGTATCTTGGAATAATTAATATCTAAGTTCAGTCTTAGATATTAATGGATAAGTTTACAATGTACTTTAGGAAAATCTATACCAAAACAAATAGGGGAAAACAGCACTGTGTAGGAAACAAAGAATTTGAAGGAATAGGAAAATTTACAAAAATTATTTAGCATGGATCCCTTTAAAGCGATAAAAGAAATCAGATATAGCAACTATGAAATATGAATAGGATATTCTATTTTTCTTCTTTTTTTTTTTTTTTAGAGACAGAGTTTTATTTTGTCACCCTCGGTAGAGTGCCGTGGCATCACAGCTTACAGCAACCTCCAGCTCTTGGGTTTAGGTGATTCTCTTGCCTCAGCCTTCCGAGTAGCTGACATTACAGGCGCCCGCCACAACACCTGGCTATTTTTTTGTTGTTACAATTGTCATTGTTGTTTTAGCTGGCCTGGGTAGGGTGTACGCGGCCAGCACCCTACCCACTGAGCTAGGGGTACCACCATGGGTCACAATTTTTTTTCCAGTGTTTTTCTGATTTTCCACAATGCTCATTTCTAAAACTGTTGTGAAATCTGGAAAAATCAGTGTTCTGTGAGATGAAATTACTCTAGATTTTATAAAGAGGAATGAATTGGTTCCTGTACCAGATCTCGGAGAAGAGCACTCCTCTGAAAGTCACGGGTTAGCCAAGGCTGTCTGTCTGATGTCAGGTGGGCTATGATACCTGCAGCAAAATAGCTCACTTCCATTTCCTTGCTGTGGAGTAAACTGCTGATATGCTTCACCATATCTTCACTCAGCAGCCTAGAAGACAGCTCTCTGACTTCTGCTACGTTGTTCTACAGGTCAGATGGAACAGAGATCATAAAGGACAGGAGGCGAGGGAAGAATAAGAAACCAGTTTTCCTTCCTTTCCACTGCCCAGTGAAGATACTGTATTTTGCCATGTATAATGCATACTTTTTGTCCAAATTGTTGAGGGAAAAATAAGTATGCACATTATACATGGGTAGTATACTCAGGAGCAGGGAAGGGAGTTCCAGTCCAGGAGAATCTGTGATCTGATGAGAGTGGGCCAGAGTGGTCTCTGCCGAGCACCATGTTCAGAGAAGGGGATAGTGGTGGGGCTGGCAAGGCAGACCGCTGCTGTTCAGGGCCAGGGCCAAGGGCCAGCTGTGCAGAGGTGACTGGGAACTCTGCACAAGCCCCAGGGACTCACCTGGTGCCTATGGGCCTCAGAAGCTCCCACCCACTGGCCACAGCCCAGCACAGCCCCCACATGACAGAGGAGGAAGGGCTCCTGGGGAGAGGAAGAGGCAGCCCTCATAGAGTGGGTGGCTGCGGGAGAGCAGTGAGATCTGCACATTCATCAGGGGAGCACAAGCCTGCCCCAAAAGTGTCTCTGCCAGCCAAGAGCTGGCTACTTTCTCAAGAGGTTGTCTTTTTGAAATCTGGGATAAAAATGTGGGCGCACATTATACATGGCAAAATATGGCACATTCAGAACACTTACTCCCATCCCTAATACCCACAATCTCAACCCTTGACGAGGATGATAATTAAAAATAAAAAAATCAATCACCAAGTAAGCACTTACTAAGTGCCAGGCACAGTCTTTGGTAAGTAAAGATGTCTTTATCTCCCTTATCTCATTTAACCCTGAAAATAATCCCATAACATAACGACCCTCGGCAAAATAACTTGTCAGGTTCACGTTGCTAATAACTGGCTGAACAAAAATACAAATCCAGGCCTAACTTAACATTACTAAGGGCCTACAGAATGTTACATTAAGTTTTAACAACCGTGAAAGGCAGGTAGTATTCATTTTACATATTGTATTAAATTGCTATGCTGAGTAACAAATTACCACAGACTTAGTGGCTTAAAACAATATGCATTTATTATCTCCCAGTTTCTGTGGATAGAGAGTCTAGGCACGACTCTACTCGTAGGTCTTACAGAGTGTTGGCTGGGCTGCTGCTCATCTGGAAGCTTCACTGGGGAAGAATCTACTTCCAAGCTAACTCAGACTGTTAGCATGACTCATTTTCTGTGGCTGCAGGACTAATTCAGGTTCTTGCTGGAGACCACCCTCACCTCCTAAAACCTGCCCAGAGTTCCTTAAAAAGTGGGCTTCTCACTCCTCCAATGACTTCATGGCTGTTTAGTCCTTCAGAGTCTGTGTGTCTGTTAGCGCACACACACATAGGTGTACACATATGGTAACAATCACAGGAGTGACGCTCTATTGTCTTTGCCATATTCTACATGTTAGAAGTAAAAGGTCCTAGTCACAACTGACGGGAAAGGAAGGGATTACACAAAGATGTAAATGCTAAGAGGTCTGTGAACACAAATGAAAAAACAAGACTTAAAGGGGTTGAACAGTCAAGGTGAACAGAACAGTTAGTGCTAAACTCTGCTGCTTCTGAAGCAGGTTTCAGAGTAAACGCTCAACACCAGTATGTTAAAAAGAACCTGGGACACTAAAAATTTAAGTGAAAATTAAAACGCCCCATTGTTATTAAGACCAGCTACACCCCTTGTGAACAGCATGATGTAAGTGTTAAGTAAATTATCAGATGTTAGTCCCAAACAAGGAGAAACAAACAGCATCTTCAGCAGTACTAAGAGGGGTACCTCAGTTGAGCCCCAAGTCTATAAACCTTCAGTATTCTGAGAGGCTCCCCTTTCCCCACCAAAACAAGTGAAGGATCTTCTAGGTCTGCTACTAGGATACATAGAAATTTCCATCAAATTTTCTGATGTTATTTTCTATTGCTTTGCTCCTTCCCATCTTTTCCCAAAATTCCAACAATTCTATTCTGCAGTGTCCCTCAAATGGCATTTCCTTACCTTCCCTAAATGCTGAAATTACTTTTATTCCCTCCCTCATCTCTTCTTTCTACATTTCCACACCTTCGGATTTCCAGTATGAATCATTTATTCCTCCCTTTCACGTCCTCTGAGTCCTATATATGTAAAGTATCAGAAAAGATTAAGGCACACTACCTTCAAGTACTTTCAAGTTCATAATCTACAAGCAAAGGCTCCCACTGGACTTTGTGCCTCTCTTCTAGCACTTGTCATAGTCAATACTAAAGAGCTATTTGTATTAATACCACTTCCCCAAAGTTATAAGCATCATCACCTTGATAGATTTCATACATCTGTGTCTCCCATTGCACGGGGCATGGCAAATTGCAGTTGCTTACAAAATGTCTTCATTACTTTTTGAAAAACTTCACCTTTATCTTTAGAAAACAAAGAAATTTTTCAATTATTGAATATCCTTACTGAGAGGCAGTATAGAAGTAAAAACAAATTTCTTTTGGGCGGGTGGATGGGGAGAAAGAGTCTCCCAGGCTGAAGTGTCATGACCTCAAGCCTCCCCCTCAAAGCAACCTTAAACTACAGGGTTCAAGTGATCCTCCTGCCCCAGCTGCCCAAGTAACTAGAACTACAGGTACCTGTCACAATGCCTAGGTTTTTTCTGTCTTTACTAGAGATAGGCTCTCACACTTTTGCTCAGGCTAGTCTTGAATTCCTGAGCTCAAGGAATCCTCCTGCCTTGGCCTCTTAGAGTGCTTGAACTACAGGTGTAATCCACCACACTCCACCTAACAAATTTTCATTGGATTTTTTTTTTTTTTTTTTAATTGGAGACACTCTTACTCTGTCCCCCTGGGTAGAGTGCCCTGGCATCATTGTAGCTCACAGCAACCTCAAACTCTTGGGCTTCAGCAATCCTCTTGCCTCAGCCTCCCAGATAGCTGGAAATACAGCTGCACACCACTACGTCCAGGTAGTTTTTCTATTTTTAGTAGAAATAGGACCCTGGTCTTGCAAGGCTGGTCTGGAACTCCTAAGCTCAAGAAATCCACCCACCTGAGTGTGCTAGGATTACAGGTGGGAGCCACCGTGCCCACTTCAAAGAAAATTTCTAAAAAAATTTATTGCTGGCTTGGCACCAGAAGCACAGTAGTTATGGCATTAGTCACCTAACCAGGGTTCAAACCCAGCCAGGGCCAACTAAAACAACAATGACAACAGCAACAAAAAACAGCTGGGCATTGTGGCAGGCACCTGTAGTCCCAGCTACTTGAGAGGCTGAGGCAAGAGAATCGCTTAAGCCCAAGAGTTGGAGGTTGCTGTGAGGCCATGGTACTGTACTGAGGGTGACAAAGTTAGACTGTCTCAAAAATAAATAAACGTCATAGCATCATAGCTCACAGCAACGTCCAACTTGGACTCAAGCAATCCTCCTGCCTCAGTTTTTCTATTTTTAGTAGAGACGGAGTCTCGCTTTTGCTCAGGCTGGTCTCGAACTAGTGAGCTCAAGCAATCTACCCGCCTGAGCCTCCCAGAGTGCTAGGATTACAGGCGTGAGCCACCGCACCCAGCCTGAGCCTCAGATTCTTTATGTATAAAATGTGGATAATGATGTATGGTATTGACATAACACAATTTTTTTCTAGCCCTCTAGCAATGACTTTGCTGCTTCTACCATCAAGGGATGGCTTTCACCTCCGATCTGGGCTTAACCATATAACCTGCACCAATCAGACAGACATGCAGTACAACGGTGACAGAAGCAGAGTTTTACAAATCACTGCACAGTGAGTGGGGACTCCCTTCTCTTGCTGCCCTGTGAAGCAGCCCACAGAAACACAAGGCAACATCCAGCACCAACTGTCACACATCAGAGTCAGGCCATCTTCAATTCTCCAGCCCCACTCAAGCCACCAGATGGCCGCAGCTACATAAATGACCCCATATGACACCTGCAGAAGAACTGTACAGCTGAGCTGAGCAGAGCTCAAACTGCTGACACACAGATTCATAACATTATAAAAATGGCTACTGTTTTAAGCCACTAATCTAATTTGATCGCAATAGTAGATAACTGATATATAATGGTATTCACAAGGATAAATGTGAAGATTAAATGAGATTATAAAGGTAAATTCCTCACTAAGGTGCCTAGCATATAGTAGGTACTACCAAATTGTTAGTATTTTTGAAATAGAATTAGATTAAAATTGATTTGAATACCTTACCAAAAGACCAAGTACTTTGCTCTGTATTGCTGACACTGAAAAAGTCTGTCAAAAGAACATATAAGTTACTTTACCATGAAGAATAGAACTTTTAAAATAAACTCAATCCTGTCTTCCCACCTCTAAGACTTGCATGAAGATTGTCAATCCATGATTTTCTACAAAGTGCTTGCAAGCAGCTGGAGACTCATCTGTAAGATTCCAAAGTGCTTTCAAAGCAAACAAGAGGGTGACATCATCCAAATTTTCAGTAGTCTTTTGTTTTACTATTGCTAGAAGCTCCTAAAAACAAAAGAAACAAGAAAGTTAGATGCCCTAGTGACTCATGCGATTCCAGTATAAGGAGTAATGTTAAAAACAGCTTTAGAATCAAAATGGGGTTTTAAGCCCATATTTTAGCACTTAATAGCTTTGTGATCTGTTTTCTTTCTAAAAATAAATTATACCTATGTCTTATTCTTGAGCTCAAATGATCCTCCTATCTTGGCTTCCCAGAGTGCGAAGATCACAGGCCTTAGCTATGGCACCCAGCCTGATAACTGAAATTATTTCTCTAGCCCTGACCACTCTCCTCTTAAGCTGTACTCCATATATCAAAACTACCTTCTCGACAATTCAAGCATCTCAGTAACTATCACATTTAAGGTAGATTTCTATCAGATATACTAATGAATAGAATAGGCCAGGCAGATAGCTCACCCCTGTAATCCTAGCACTCTGGGAGGCCAAGGCAGGTAGATTACTTGAGCTCAGGAGTTCTATGCTAGCCTGAGCAAGAGCGAGACTCCATCTTTACTAAAAATGGAAAAACTAGGCTCGGCACCTATAGCTCAGGCATCTAGGGGGCCAGCCACATACACCAGAGCTCGCAGGTTCAAATCTAGCCTGGGCCAAAAAATAGCTGGGCATTATGGCAGGCGCCTGTAGTCCCAGCTCTTGGGCCCAGGAGTTTGAGGTTGCTGTGAGCTGTGACGCCACAGCACTCTACCCAGCACAACAGCTTGAGACTCTGTCTCCAAAAAAAAAAAGGAAAAACTAGCCAGGCATGATGGTGCACCCCTGTAATTTCAGCCACTTGGGAAGCTGAGACAAGAGGATCACTTGACCCCAAGAGTTTGAAGTTTCTGTGAGTTATGATGCTGCCACAGCATTCTATCCAAAGTGAAAGAATGAGACTGTGTCTCAAAAAAAAAAAAAAAAAAAAGACATAAATTAACCTAATGGCTGGATATTAAATATTCATAAAATTCCATTTACAACAGCAATGCAATAGGTAAAATCCGTGGAATGAAGGTAAGAAATATACAATATCAACATGAAGAAAACTTCCTCATGCTTCTGGGGGACATGAAAGACTTGAATAAATAGAATAACATATCCTTTTCTCAGGGAAAAATCAGTATCATGGGATATCAGTTTTTCTGCATTAATCTATAAATTTAATACATTCCCAACTAAAATGAGATTTTTTTTTTCTTTAGAAACAGAGAAGCCAATTCTTGTATCTACATTAAAAAACAGATAATAGATGTACACAGCTATGATTTAATAAAAAAATAAAATAAAAAAATAAAAAAATAAAAAAACAGATAATAGGGCTGGCACCTGTGGCTCAAAGGAGTAGGGCACCAGCCCCACATGTGGGAGGTGGTGGGTTCAAACCTGGCCCCAGCCCAAAACTGCAAAAAAAGGAAAACAAAAAACACCAGATAATAAATGAAATTTGAGAACAGATCTTGAATATTAAAGCATTTATCAAGTTAGTAAGTAGATAGACCTAAAAATTAATGCAACAAAATAAAGACCAGAAATAGATGCAAATATATAGGGGAATTTAATAAAAGTGGCACTATAAGCCAAGTGAGGTGGTTCATGCCTATAATACTAGCACTTTGGGAGGCTGAGGCAGGTGGATTGAGACCAACATGAGCAAGAGTGAGACCCATCTCTACTAAAAATAGAAAAATTAGCCAGGTGGTGTGGCAGGTACCTATAGTCCCTGCTCCAAGGGAGGCTGAGGCAAAAGGATCATTTGAGCCCAGGAGTTTGAAGTTGTTGTGAGCCATACCCAGGGTAACACAGTGCTGTCTCAAAAAAAAAAAAAAAAAGAAAGAAAGAAAGAAAAGTAGCACTACAAAATAGTAGGCAAAATAAATTCATATAAAAGAAACATAAAGCGTACCGGGTTGATCTTATCAGCAGCAAAAAAAAAAAAAAAAAAAGATTTCAGAGGCAATTGCAAATAAATCGAGAAGAAACAATAAATGCAGCCAGGCGTGCGGCTCATACCTATAATCCTAGCACAGTGGGAGGCCCAGGCTGGAGGATCACTTGATATCAGGAATTCTAGACAAGCCTGAACACAAGCAAGACCCCAGAAAAGTCAGCTAGGTGTGCTAATTGCAGGCCTGTAGTCTCAGCTACTTGCAAAGCTGAGGCATAAGGAACTCTTGAGCCCTGGAGCTGGAGATTGCAGTGAGATATAACAACTGCTACTCCAGCCTGGGAGACAAAACAATAAACCTACACCTCAAAAAAACAAAA
>CAUYPK010152522.1:0-40313 GCA_963574355.1 Loris lydekkerianus
TGGTGCATCTTACAAAGGTACATGTGAAACTTACTAAATATGGAATATAAATGTCTTAACACAATAACTAAGAAAATGCCAGGAAGGCTATGTTAACCAGTGTGATGAAAATATGTCAAATGGTCTATAAAACCAGTGTATGGTGCCCCATGGTTGCATTAATGTACACAGCTATGATTTAATAATAAATAAATAAATATCTTTTGTATTAACCTGGATGGAGGTAGAACACATTCTTCTTAGTAAAGCATCACAGGAATAGAGAAGCAAGAATCCAATGTACTCAATTCTAATATGAAGACAGTAGATGAGCTAATACAAGGGATGGAGTAGGAGAATGAGGGATGTGAAGAGGGGAGGGTGGGGGATGGGAGATTACAGTGTATGGCACACCCCTTGGTGGCAGGACACAATTAAAAGAGGGACTTTACCTAACAACTGCAATCAGTGTAACCTAATTCTTTGCACCCTCAATGAATCCCAAACAATTTAAAAAAAGATTTTTAATCCTCCCCCCCAAAATAATGCTGTTAATCATTAGAGTACAAATTCAAACTATAATAAAATATCATCTTACGCAAGTTCAAGTGGCTTTTGTTAAAAAGGTAATAATTAATGCTGGTGAGGATTTGGAAAAGGGGGAATCCTCACACACTTTTGGTGGGAAAGTAAATTAGTACCACCATTATGGAATAAAGTATGGAGTGTTCTCAGAAAACAAAAATATAACTATCACATGACTCTACAACCCCACAGTAAGTTGTGTATCCAAAAGAAAGTTAATTGGTATATGGAAAAGGTATCTGCACTCCCATGTTTATTGCAGCACTACCATATGACCAGTGATACCACTGCTGGGCGTTTATCTATAGCATTCAGGATAATTGAAAAGGTATCTGTACTCATATTTATTGCAGCAATATTCACAATAGCCAAGTTAAGGAAGCAACCTTAGTGCCCATTAGCAGATGAATGGATAAAGAAATTGTGGTATATAAATGCAATGGAATATTATATGGCCACAAAAAATGAAATCTTTTTATTTGCTACATGAATGAAACTGGAGAACATTAAATTAAGTGAAATAAGATGATCTCAGAAAAAGAGATCTCCAATCTTCTCACTTATATGTGGAAGCTAAATATTACAAACAATTGATTCCATCAATATGAAGAGTAGAATGATGGTTAGAGGCTGGGGAGGGTATCGGGGTAGGGGGAATAAAATGAGGATGGTTAATGGTATCAAAAATATAATTCAATAGAATGAGCAATATTTCATAGCACAATGAAGTGACTATAATAACAATAAGCTAGGGTATACCTTAAAATACCTAAAAGAGTGGAATTGGAATGTTCCTAACACACAAAAACAGTAAATGCCCAAGGTAAGGAAATATCTCAATTACCCTGATTTGATTAATTTATATTATACATACGCCAGAATCAAAATATACCATGTACCCTATAAAGATATGAAGCTACTATATACCCATAATAATTAAAAGTAAAAAATTCAAAATATTAAACATTATTTATTAAAAGGCATTGTTATAAAACAGCCACAGTGAATTTTTATGGCTATCAATTATCTGAGCAATGTCTTTTATACAATTTAAATTTATATTTTTATACTAAAATGGATTTTAAAAAAATGACTTTGGTGCTAAGCCATTTTGGGGAGGTGAGAATTCAATTAATTAATACCAGACACTTCAGTGACTACAGGTGAGAATCTATGTTACAGTGAAACTGACGGGATATTTAATGTAGATTGGCATAGAATGCTGCTACTGGCAAAAGAAGAGGGGAGTCTAAGCCCAAATTTTCACAGTCACCTCAGGTTTTCCACTCCATACTAAGAAAACAAACTGCTCCTTAGCCTGAATGTAAAAAGGTCAAGTTTGAAATTAAACTGGGCAAGTGCTTACTCTCAGTCCTTGAGGCCATCTTAGTGACTTTGTTGAGCCAATTATTTTGTTAAATTCTCTCTGAAGCCCTACAGAACGTGAAGTCTATAACCGATGTTTTTCATGAACGATTCTTTTCCTTTCTGATTACTGCTAATAGACTGTTCCCCGTTGATGGCATTAGCTCTTTTGCAATTCCATTCTGCTTCTCTCTACTTTATTCTTTTTTAGTAGTAAGCTGTTTTAAAGGTCAACAGAACTTTGAAATCTGAATTAAAAACCAACTAAAAACTTTTCTGGCATAGTATATGTAGTATTGAAATGAATAAAGACATATTTATAGAATTCTTATTTTGATGATGTTATTCAAACGTGCTAAATTTTTAGACGGCTGTTTTTTATGAAGGTTAAATAATCTATATTTTTAAAAACTTATTTTGAAAGACATCTATGTTTATTGTATTTCTCTGGCCCACCAACAAAGCTCAACATTTTTAGTTTCTGGGATATTTATCAAACAGAGAGTTGGTAGTGTCCTTGTATCCTTAAAGCACATCTGGCTCACAGGTCATCAGTTATATCTTTATTAAAACACAGCAGCACAATTTGAGGGAGGATTTTACAGTTTATTTCTCCAAATGAAATTGCTTTTTCTGAAAGAACCCATGTCCTTGAAAAAAAAAATTGTATTTTTATCACATGGACAACATTCATCATTTTGATGAAATCACTTGGTCCTGCATCATAAAAAGACAAAACCAAAAAACCTCTAACTAGCTTTGTTTGCTTTCTAAAAGCAAATATAGAACTTGTGCTGCTAAAGCTCCAGTAAATACCCTTGCTATGAGGTGCGTCCTTCATTCATTGCTCTCCTGTACTGTCTGCCAGATCCTTGTCACGTCGCGTATTAAGAAGGCTTTCACGCTTACATTTTCTTTTGCAGCTTAAGAGAAGGGATGCAAAAATCATAACACACCATGAGAAAGATGATTTTAATATCCTTGCAAATTCCTTCTGAAATGATCTTGAAATACCTCTTCCCTGATATTTTCAGTGGCATTTCTGAACTTGGGCCATGTGCATATAATCTTAGGGGAATGGGAGCCTCAAAAAGAAAACTGAAATAGCTCCCAGCTAGGGAGCAGCATCTGCTTGAGGAGCTAAAAGAATGATAGATTTGGGCTTTGGTTTTGACCTCTCTTTCAAGACTTCTCTGTATTTACATAGCGGAAGTGAGCGCAGAGAGAAGCTGTGCTGTCAGAGAGAGTTTCTTTTATGCAGGATGTCAACTATGAAAAGAAAGAAAAGACAACTATACCTAATAGCTAGAATCAGGGCCTAAAGGAGGAGGTGCATTCTTGGTTTGCTTCCCCTGTGCTTCCTGTGACTTATGAGACACTGAATGAATCAGCATAGTTTCTGTATTCATCAAAGGCATTCTGTAAACGCGCATTAATCACCGGATATCGTGGAATTTTAGGCATTCAGAAAGCGCTGTTGGACATAAGTCAAAAGGGCTAATTATATTATTTGGAAAACAGATAATTATTCAAACTGGAAGAAAGTACAATGACACAACTTTTTCTTTTTTAATAGGGGGATTTTCTGATTCATTCTGGACAGGAATATGGAGTTTGTCTATCCCCATGATGATGAACCAATTCTACCTCTAACTTACGGAACAGAACATCCTTTAGAAAGAAAATCTGCCACCTTCTGGGTGCAAAAAGAGAAGGAAAAAGAAAGGTGATTGTTTACATCACGATAAAAGACAATTTAGCATACAACGTAAGCTATAGAAGGAACTAAAAGGCCAATTCATCTCACTGCTCATTATGAGGGCAGATAAACAGAATATGTAAGTATTTTGCTCAAGACCATGGAAAGACTTGGGATATTTGCAATACCAAGATTCTTCTTTTTATAGGATTCTAGACTTCTGGGTCCTTACTTTTCCTTTCATATTCACATTTTCTAGCCACTAAATCTATACTAAGGCCATACAATATATCATGCATTGTACACCCTCTGGGAAAATTCAGTTTTCACCCTAGATTCCAAGCTCAGTTTGTACAGGGGAAGAATGTTGGAAGAACCCCTCAGAGAACAAAGCCATTCTGTTGGAGGTTATACTACAGTGATATCAGAAGAAGGAAACTATGGGACTTAGATGAAAGTTTCCTTGATGAGCCTAAACTTCTTTATTCCATGATATATATTTTACTTGAATACATGGACATGGTAACACATATCTAAAATCTGTCCCTGGGTTCCTTTCTTTTGTACTGCAGTGGTTATATATAGTTATATAAACATGCACACAACTAGATACTAAAGCACTGTTGAAAGATAATGCTGCACTTTTAATTTCATATACTTAATTTTGAAATATACTATAGAGAACTAAAGTAGCACTCTAGCCAGTATAGGTATTTGGATATGAAAAATGAAAGTGAACAGAGATTATCATTTAATAGTTAAAGGAGTACCTAATTATGGTTTCTTAATGACTACATTAGAGTGCAATTACTACCTCATTTTATATTAACATCTATATTCAAAAGATTTCAACAAAGGTACAATGATCTTTTTTGGCCCAAAGAAGCATTTTCTTATACATGTATTCTGTAGATGACTGAAATGATAGAAAGTGATAGCCTTATGAGGAGCTCTACTCATGAAGTGATAGATGAACGGTCTATGATAATGGCTTTAAACTAAAAACAAACAAAAAAGATGAGTTTCATCTTTTGAAGTTATGATATAAATTTATTTCGTTTCCTAATATTTTTGTACCTACAGGTTTTAAGATTTGGAAAATGTTAATATTAAAATAACCCTTGGAAAGTCCATCCATGGATTATTCATAATGTCAAATGGTCCTGTTCTGCTAACTAACTGTCAGCCAGTGTTTCCAAGTCTGGATTTGTGGATTCTTAGGCTACTCAGAAGAAACAGGGAGCAGTTGGGGAGATACAAGTGATGTCTTCTCTTGAAAATAGACTGCCGGACAGAGTGCTTTTACCAGTGAAAAAACCTGCTGTGACTGGGAAAAGAATAAAATCATGTTAGTAGAAATGATTTCTACTTACTATGAGAACAAAAGATAAATTTAGGTAATGCCACACGTGCTGCTGTGCAAATGCTTGTGTTATATATTTAAATAAATATGAAAATAAGTGACTTATTGCTTAGTAAACATAGATTAGTAGCATAATTTTTCAAAATGTGGGCCCCAATGAGGAGGAGAAATATGAAAGAATGCTTGCTGGTGGATCACCAAGAAATGCTCTGAACCCTTTTCTTTTTCTAACACTTAACCCTTGGACTGCTTTCACATCTGTCACAATATTGTCAAATGGGAAAATAAGTAAACGCGTGATGCATTTTACACTTGCTCTTAAGGTTGATACATGGTTGACAAGAGAATGTGCCTCAGTTACAACTACTATTTGTGTGTGCATGTGTGTACATGTAAGACCTCAAAGCAAAACCTCATACATAATTCAAGCTTTCCCACATACAAAAATTCGATTATCATGATGAGATAATATATTGTCTTTTGCAATACGAATTCTGTATAACTTACATTGTCAAATTTGATCACCTCTCTGTTTCTTCTCGTCATATTCATGTGCCTACTGTTCACTGCCAACTGCATAATTTAACTTGTCTATGTTGGGGAAATGAACTTCTCAATCTAAGATTCCTGTAGCAGTCACTTCCTACATGTTGGGATTCACTCATTTGCTAAACACAAAGGGAGAACTCAAGCCAAGTAAATACAGCTTGTTTCCTAAGGAGTTCACAGTCTAATAAACTACGTGACTAAGGGTTGCAGGTGAATCAGTTGCGGGTACCTAAAGTAAAACTGATAAATAAAGGTCCCATCAGGAGCTGATGATGCCAGAATTTTCCCACTGGATTTTTGGTCTCAAGAATCAAAGAATAATTCACAAACCATGAGGAAGTGCAAGCAAAATATTTTATTACAGATAAAAGAAAGGAAAGAGGAAAGCCTCAGGTCCAGGGGGTGCGGAGGGTCCCTGGTGGGTCGCTGCTTTTGGCTCTTTGTCTAGAGTTTACATATTTTCCCCATACGCTCCCTTTCCTGACTGGCTCCTTCTATATGTAAGGTAAGAATTGTGCATCTTACCCACCGCACTTGCTCCTGACACACATGCTACAGGAATGCACAGTTTCCAGTTGACCTTGCACCCACTTCTATGGTGTCACAAAGTCTGTGGTGCAAGGTTCCATCCCCTCTCCCAGGGACTGGGGTGTGTTAACTGCACAAGCTGCAAGGCTGTGGCCTTTCTGCTGTTCCACCCCATCAGGGACCATTTCCCTGCCCTACGTAGGGGCCACGTCAATGACAGCAGAAATTTCTAAAGCCACCAATAATTTGTAAATTGTAAAATCCTTCAGCACATTTTGGTTGCAACATGTAAATATTAACCATTATATGATAAGCCTTATATTTTCACCCCAGTGAGGTGGAGCCTCTAGATTTCAGGGAACAATGCAGGAAGAAGATGTGACATGCTTGGTGTGATACAGCCATACAACGGAGGGTCCTGGGGGTCAGACACTTTCAGACTGTGGCAGTGCGACCCTTATTCCAGGCTTTGATGATATTTATTGAGATTCAAACAAAGAAGAGAGCAGAAAATGTTACAGGGAAAAAGTTACAAAACCCGTTGCTGTGTGTAGCAGGATGTGCCAGAAGTGCAGAGGTAGTGGCTTCCCTGCCTCGATGTACCTAGTATAAGAAGCACGTGGTTGGACACCTACCCACTGCTCATCCATCTGACTGAGAGCTGCCTTATCTGTTTCTGTCTAGCTAAGTGATTCATTAGTTGTGCTTCTGGTTGCAACTTCTGCTGCTGACATGTTCTGTGCCTTATTCCTTCCTGCATGTGGCTGCAACTTTTTAAAGCTTTGTGTTGTAAATCAGTAACTTTTGCCACTGGCCTAGACATCCTATTCCTTATGCCTATGTTGAGATGTCTCTGTTACCGGTTTCCCACACATACAATTTGCTTTATCTCGGTCATAGTCACGTAGCAAGCAATGAGATTTCAAGTTAAGCATAATGAGAATTTGTAGTGATTCCGTATTTCTTTACAATCAGTAAATAACATTAAGAGAAACAGCAAAAATCACTTTAGGAAAGAACTGGAATTTGTTCTCTCACATCCCTGATTATTTAAATGCTTTGTAAAAAGTTGACAAACCAAAATTGAGAAGGATTGCTGCCAAAAACAATAGATGGTTTCTAAGAAGTGTTTAAAATTCTAATTTGATAGCATTTTAGGATTAATTTCTATGTCCTGTGTAGAGCCTGATAGAACTGTTTGCATACATTATGGATTTTTCTTTTGCAAGAAACAGTATCATCTGGATATTTCCGGTGCTAAAGGTAAACAAAAAGTCCTATGCAAAGTAACATTTCTTCATTGTTTTCTACCTCCCTTCCCAAAACCTCTGCTAACAGCAGAGTTCAGCAGAGAATGTCCTGAAATGCTTTCACACTTTGACACCAAATTGTCATACTCATAAATGTCTGAAAATCGATCTTTTATTCCTTTTCTGCTTCAATGACGCTAAACAGTTTTCCCCCCGAATGTTCCTGAATTCCTTGTGGAAAATTTTAGTCTACATTTAATATACATTGGACAAGTTAAATGTCCACATTGATATAGTTACACGCCAGACAGCGACTTGAAAGACCATTTGGAGCAGATATCTGCCTAGAGGCAGAACTTTCCATTCTCCTAATCATTCATTCTCTTTTTGATTCTGCTCTTTATTTTAAAGAAGAATATAGACATATGTATTTATATAGGTGTATGCATGGGTTGATGTGTGTGAATGCCTACAATGTTATGCTAACCTGTTTGCCTCACATCCCTTAAATCTACCTTTGTTCTTTTTGGTACCAATAGAATTGAAGTCTCTGGTGCAACAATCTCTCATCAGACTTCTGTAAGTGACAGCAAGTGAAGGAAATGAAGGATACCACATTCCTTCAGTGGATACGTCTGTTTACCTCAGTTAGCTCATTTTCCCCTCACATCTCTTTCAAGAAAGTATTAATATAATACTATCATTTCCTAAGGTTTAAAATAAGCTACATAATTATACAAAACTACACAGTAAATGAGAGACTAGATTTGAAGACATTTCTGGAATGACTAAGTGCATTTTCTAATATGCAATGCTATTATCCTTGAACAACTTTCCAGTAAAATGACTGTTGTGACCCCTGATTCACATGTGACTTAATAACAATTTTTAAACTTGATAATTGGAAGAAAAAGAGAAAGATTTATTTTCCACATAATCATTATCTTCCTAAACACTGCATCACTATTTCACTTTTCATTCAGTGACTGCTCTGCTAGTCAGGGCTCCCCAGAGACACAGTGATTCTACATATATAAATAAATGTGCACATGCATGCACATATATGTACATATATATATACCTATGTATGTTATTTATAATAAGGAGTTGGCTGAAATGATTATGAAGGCTGAGAAGTGCCATAATCTGCTGTCCACAAGCTGGAGTTCCAGGAAAGCTGGTGGTGTAGTTCAAAGGCCTGAGTAAGAGGAGTGAGGAAGGCAGGTAAAGATCAATGTCCAAGCCCAAATTCAACCTTTTATTGCCTTTTCTTCTATTCTAGCACTCACCGAGTTGGATCATGCCCACCCACATTGGGAGGGCCAACTGCTTTACTGAGTCCAAAGTCAAATACTAATCTCTTCCAGAAACACCCTCACAAACACACCCAGAAAAAAATGTGCCCAGAGCTCACATGACTACTTTTGCATGCTGTGTGAGGGTCTCTGCCTGCCAGGCCTTGCCCTGCTCCCCAGCCCACCACCGCCCCTCCATTCATGGTGACGCTCACTCAGAAAGTCCACTGTGGCGAAACCTTCCAGACTCTTCACAGCCTCTCCTTTTGTGCTTTTCAGTTTTCTTTCCCCAGATGTGTTCATTCTTCAGAACGTGCTGCCTTATTGATGATGTACCCACAGACTACGCCTACTTCATCTAAACCTCACAGTGAAGAAAACAATAATTGATACTCTTCTAAGAAGGATTCGTGCGCAGAACACAGGCAAAACAGGGAAATCAAGGCAGGTTGGTAGTTGGGGATCCCTCAGTGTGATGCAAGCAAGAGTGAAGCTTATCCACAATGAGTCTCAAGTTAGCTATTCAGAAAGTTTACCAGAGAGAAACGTAAAAGTATCAATTCTAACTATGGGGAACTAGATAAATTTTCTAAAAATAAATTATACGTTCGTGCTCTTCTTTCTTTTGTAATGCATATGTATTTTATATTGTCCGATTCGTAGCTGACATGGAGTTTAATGAATGATCATATTGAGCAGAGAATGACTACATTCTACTTTGTAAAAATAATTCCTTTCATCTGTCTTTTGCTTCATAATGCGTAACACAATTTCACAAGCATTATCTCACTTTATCCTCACAGCATCCCCTAGAGAACAAAAATGGGGGGGGGGGGAAGGGATGAACTTTATAAACTTGCTTTCCCTCCCTGCTTAGTGCAATCATCATCTCCACAAAATATTTCATATTTTAGTAAATTACAATCACAAACTTTAGAGAAATTGATTTTTTTATCCATGTTATTTTATTTTAGCCCACAAATAAAATGAAAAAGACAAGATCTTCAAGTGTTTCAGCTTGTTAAGGAAACTCCTCTACTCTACCAGATTCAATCTCCATCATGCTATTTAATACAAAAATCCTCTAATGTTGTTTACACAGCTCCGACTGGAGCTTTGCAGTAAACTGAATGGCTATCTTGTTTGAACGTATCTGTATAAATCATAACAAAAGAACACTGCAATTCTGTGGCACATGATATATGGCTTAACATTCATTAATGGGAAAATTTAGGACAAACCAAGAGACAGGGTAGTATGTAGCAGGAATTGCTGGGGGAACAGCAGTAAGCTGCATATTGCTTTGCTACAGATCATATTTGAGTGGCTGAGATTTCACTGCCCTGAAGCCGGTTATATCACAGTCCATTTATTTGTCAGGGTAGGATTTTATTAGCAACCAGTTGCAGGCCTTGCATGAGAATGAATCTTCTCACAGCCTAAGCATAAAAGACTAATGTCAAAATCAACACTGCACTTGAAAGCTTTAGCCCAGGCTCAGTGAGGTGAGGAGGTTGAAGTTAATGTTCCATTCTGCTTCTCTCAGATGAAAATGACAATAAATACTACACGTGTGCATGTGTTTTTATCCCAGTCTGTTCAGTCTTAGCGCTCTCTTTTAGTTTATCCACAGGTTTCTGTTGATGGTAAATCAAAGCTGCAGCACAGACATGAATAGCAAATTATGACATAGCCATTTTAGAAAAGGAAAAAAAATGATGGGGTTGGGCATTTGTTATAAAATAGCAGAATTGTACAAAGACATTTGCAGCTAACTCAAACACTCAGAGCCCCTGAAGGGTCAGCTGGCCAAGAAAAAAAAAAGTTCACATAAACTGTGATCAAATTACTCACACTCTATATTTGTATACTAATATTTTAATGATACCCTATTTTATTGGAGTAGTTTAAACTTGCTAAACTAAAAAAATAAAACTTATTCTAGGTTGAACATTTTTTCAGCTTAAGTAATAAAAATGTATTGAGAATTCCTGGGTTGGGGGCTATCTTCTTCCAACTGTGAGGGAGGAGACGACGTTGTAAGGAATCCCTGAGAAATCACACACCATCCCGGTACCCAGAGCCATGGAGGAGGAGGAATGTCATTCCACAGAATGGCATGGTCTTTGGTCTTCTTTAATCCCAGAGGGTTTGGGAGGCTGATATGGGTTCAGGGGCCCATCACATCATACTAGGGGTGGGGTGGGGTGTCCCGGACCCCTAGCTGGCTCCTCAAATACTGGCGGAGAACCAGATGCACCTGTTCCCTGGGGGTGGAATTCTTGATTCCCAGGCTTAATTCTTAACCCTGACAAGGTTGTCAAATCTACTTTCATCCTGTAGATTCAGCACAGGGTTGTGGCAATTGTCTTGAGGATATTTTCCTCCAGGAATCTTGGAGCCCTCAGCCTCCCCCTCAGCCTTCTGCTGCCGCTGCTGCTGCTCCTGCTGCACGCTTTCCACCAAGAACTGGGCCCCTTAAATCTCTTGCTGGACCATTTGTTGGAACAAACTAGAACTTTTAAACAATTTACAGAATTTTCTCTCTCCCCTTGACGTAATCATCTTTTCCATATCTATCTTTACTCATTTTAAAAAGACTATCTACATAAAATTACTTGTAGCAGGAAAAAGAATCCTGCATAACCCGCACAGATGTTTAAAAATGTTAGAACAGTTGCTTACCCACATTTTTTGATTTTTATATAGGCTCCAAAATCCCAAAGGTGGAGAACTTGATTCTCTATCAAATATAATCTAATGTACCTGACAGACTGAGGGTGGCATGGTGGAGGGCATTGTTTAGGGAGGAGCAAAGAAGAATGGAAAGACCATGGTGAAATATGGTGCAGACAGAATCAACGGGCTCAGCAGCAGCTCCGAGAATTGAGTGAGCTATGGGTGCTAATACAGGACTGCATGTAAACATGTCCTAACATGGCTTTACACAAACTATCACCGCAGATCCCTGGTTGTTCTGAAGAGGAGAGGACTATGCCATCTAAAACAAAAGCATGTAGCCGGGCCTTGTGGCAGGCGCCTCTGGTCCCAGCTACTTGGGAGGCTGAGGCAAGAGAATCTCTTAAGCCCAAGAGTTTGTGGTTGCGTGAGCAGTGATGCCACGGCACTCTACTGAGGGCGACATAATGAGACTCTGTCTCAATAAAAATAAATAAATAACAAAAAACATGAAATGACTATTGCTAACAATTTTAGTACTGTGGCTGCTGCAGCCTGCCTTTTCTCAGCACCTTAAAAAAGCTGTACTCTAATAAACACAAGGATTTTCCTGCAGGACAGAATAAGGAATGAAATACTAAGCATCTCCACTCAAGAAGAATAAAAATCTGGGCAGCAACAACAGAAAAGCAGTAGGAAAGCTCACTGCATTTTTGGCTGAGATGAGTTTAGATGACATTTTCAAAACTCAGGAGACATGTAGGTAGCCAAGAGGGAGAGACACTCACCAAATACAAGAGACAGAGATTCAGGAGAGGCGGCGCCCAAGCCAGATGGGCTCAACTGAGGGGAGGAACTGCCGCCTCCGCCCTGTTGCTGTTGGTGCTGCCACAGCAGGCAGAGGAACCAGTGGGTTGGAGGGTGGGGATTGGGGGGACAGCAGGAGGCTCCAGTAGCCAGAGGGGCCAGACAACTGCTGAGGAGACACCAGTGCCTTGGTGTCTCTCCCCTTGCACTTGTACCTGAACAGGGAACCACCCATTTCCTAGGCATGGTCAATTTCACGTAAGTTTCCTAGGCCTGGGAATCAATGGGATTGTATCCATTCATTAATGCACTTACTTACCTTGCCCCAGCTGAAAGGACTGTATCCATTCATTTATTACCCATTCCTGGCCTAATGTAACTACAAAGAACCCTGGGAGTATACACACCCCTAGACAAAGAACCCAGAGAGAGAAAGAGAGAGAGAGAGAGAGAGCGAGAGCGAGAGAGAGCGCGAGAGAGAGAGAGAGAGATGGTGTCCCCTGACTTGGGCTGTTTCTCTCTGTCAGGAGCTTTGGTGTTTTTGTATTCTTTTCTGTAAAATAAATTTTGTCTTACCACTGATCTGTGGTCCGTAGATTCATTCTTTGAATCATCCAGACCAAGAACCTACCAAAGATGAAATTATGGTATCAGTAGCTGAGTGGCCCTAGCAGTGAACAGATAGAGAAAACAAACCACTATCCCACCTTGAAGATTCCTAACGAAAAACCAATGGGTGAGATGTAAGGTCCATGTCTTGGCAAGTTAGACTTCTCAGTATAATACATATGATCCATGTCCACCCTGTGAAAGTGATCTTCCTTCAGACCCCAGACCAGTGTGCCTCAATCCTTACAGATGGTACTTCAGTCTGTACAGCCAGCTATTCTCTTGATCATTCATTATAATGACAGATCCTCCCAGAAACCGTCTTCATCTTGAAGAAACATGACCTGAGATACTCAATCCTTTTGACAAACCAAACTGGTTCAGAAGTCTACACACCAGGGAACTTTTCATATAAAGAATAGCTTACTTTTTAATATAATCTGGAAAAATAATATTTTCATCATATTCTCAAAACTCTATTTCAACTTTCCCCCGAATGTTTGTCCTTTCCTTACCATAGTAAAATGTAGTTCCTCACTGAAGACTTGCTGGTCCTCTTGCCCTTCCCCAAAGAAGCAGGAGACTTCTTTAGAAGAACCACTAGGTATTCATAGTCCTGAAACTCAGAGTCAGAAGATAGAGCTGGTTTTAATCGTCTTCAAACGCACATCATTTCTCGGACTTTTAAAATGTTAAACGTTGGGTTCTTTGAACATTTTCTACCCTTTTTTATCCTGCCATCTCTGATATTTCTCTTGTTTCAGCAAGGGTTTTGGCAACTGGCTTATATTATTTCTTTATAAAAAACTGGGCATCATGTGGATGATTAATGCATGCTTATTTTAATATCTGTCAACAGACATTTTTTACTTATCTCCAAACACCTTTTGACCCTTTGTCTCACCTACTTACTCATTTGACAATATCTGATACATTGTATTTCCACGTTTCTAATTCATCTCTAGAAATCTTCTGTCATGCCTTACATTCTGCTATTATAACCTTTTAAAAATTTCTACAGCTTGCTTGTCCAATTATTCTCACTTCAAACTTTTATAGCTTCATTGAAATGTCCAGTTTAACATTACTCTACCCTCTTCAGACACTTTTGTCAACCCTATTTTGTGTCCCATCTTAATCTATTTTAGTCTTTGTCATATTATGTCCTCTGCCATTTTGGGAAATACAGCACATCATTAAGACTATGAGCCCTGTAGCCTCATCTGAGTTTACATACTATCTGTGGAACTTCCTAGATGGTGAACTTTTCTTAGAATTTTCTGCCTTCATTTTCTCAATTACAGTACATATTTTATAGGGTAATTGTCTTTATCTGAAATTACACATTTTTGACAGAGCCATAATCTCTCTTCATTGTATTTTTTATCTCATCTCTGTGGCAAAATACGAAATACAACTGGACTGATGATTCCTTTGAAGTACACACCCATGTCTGAGTGGTTTATACCTGACTGGGAAACGTGTGTTTGGTACCATTACAAATTTCAGTTACCAATTCAGGCCCTTATTATTCTTGGGACATTCTATTATCATATCATCTATGATTTCATTCTATTATACTTATCATCCTACTTTTACCCTCTCTACCACAACTGATTAATTTTTTGCTCTCCCCAAATTTCTGCCCTCTAAAATTTTCCTCCACATCTAGTTAAGTGATGTCATCCTCTTCCCATAAAACACTTAAAGGGCATTTCCCATTAGGCATGAGATCTCCCAATGCTTCTATGTTAAATACACTTGTAATTGCACTTTTGACTCTTCCTTCAACCATACTAATAATTAACACTTCTTTGTTACCTTTTGTAATAGAAGGGATATTCTTTAATCTCTAAGATCAATATTGTCACTATGTTTCAATTCATCTCATCTACAAGCTCAGGAGAGGGCACTGTTTGTGTGTATTTATTAACTGGTGCCTTTCATTGCTATTAAGCAGTGTCACGTGCCTTTCTGCACCCCCATCCCTGACCCACAGACCCCAGTTTCTGTGCCTTTCTTATCCTCCTCAAGAAAATCTCTGGGAAGAATTGCTTCTCCTTACTCTTTATATCACCACTTCTCACGTACGGCTCACTTTACTTTAGTGTGAGTTCCGACAAATGATCCTTTCACTAAGGTTATGATCTATATATTTTTCCTTTTTCTTTGACTCCTACACAGAATTCATTGATTTTCTCCTCTTCCTCAGAATCATTAATTCACTTAATTTTAGTGATGCTGCACTTCTGTGGCATCCTCACACTTCTCTAGCTATTATATCTCTTTCTGTCTTACAGGATCATTCCCATTTATCCAATTCTTAGATGTTGGGATTTTTAAAAAATATTTAGTCACAGACTCTTTTCTCAAACTGTGGTTTCTTTTCAAAATTGCATCTTATTTACTATTTAATTAATACTTAAAATGCAAATGATGAATTTTTTTTATATCTTCAGCTTATGTCTCCTCTGAAGTCTGGACCCTCATATTCACTTGAAATCTATGAAAGCTACAGTGTCACTTAATACTCAACAAGGGAAAAATTAAACTCATGATCATTCCCTCTAGATTTCCTTCTGTATCCCTTTTCTATATGAAAAGCAACACAGATTACAAATTAATACAATCTCACAAAGAGCTAAAAATCGACCTTCCAATTCATCTTGCAATCCCATTATTAGTTATCTGCCCAGAAGAAGAAAAAATCATTTTACCACTAGGCCATTTGCACTAGAATATTTATTGCAGCTCAGTGTTCACAATTGCCAAGATATGGAAGCAATCCAAGTGCCATCAACCTCTGAATGGCTTAACAAACTGTGGTATATGTATACCATAGAGTAATATACAACCATAAGAAAGAAAGGAGACTTTATTTCTTTTGTTTTTACCTGGCTGGAGCTGAAATACATTCTTCTTAGTAAAGTATCTCAAGAATGGAAATAAATAAGTATCCAATGCACTCAGTTCTAATACGAATCCAATATATAAATAATTACACACCCACACAAAAGGAAAAACAGAAGGATAGCCTAGTAAGGGGGGGAGGGAGGGAGGAAGAGGAAGAGAAAAAAGGGGAGGAGTGAGGAGGATTGGCGGGATCTCACCTAATGTGCTCAATGTCAGGGTGTTCCGCACGTCCCCTCGGTGAAGGGCTCAACTTCAACTTGAACTTTACCTTAGAATTGCAAACAATGTAACCTAAACATTTGTACCCTCATATTAATCTGGGATAAAACAAACAAACAAATAAACAAACAAAAAAAAAAAACAAAACAAAGATATATAATCTCCCCACAAAAAAAATTAAAAAAAAAAAAAAAAGAAAGAAAAAGAAAAGCAACACGATTCATCTAGTTCTCCATGTTAAAATCTAAATGTCTATTTGGATGACTTTTCCCCCTCATTTTCCATATATAATTAATCTCCCTTTTCTTAAATCATCTACTAATATATTTTGATTATGTTTCCTTCTTTTTCTATTTATCAGCTCTTATTCCAGAGCCACCTCATTCCTCTCTTATATTATTTATAAACCTCCAAACATGCTTCTCCACATCAGCTCTTGCTCCTGTTCAGGCAGTTCTCCTTAATGCAGTGATCATAGTGATCATTTGTCTTTTTTTTTTTGAACACACTTTCTTAGGTCACTCCATTTTCTCCTCTGCTTAAAATGTTTTGATGGTTTCCAAGTATCCTTAAAATAAAGGTCCAGATTCTTTCCATGGATTAGAAATGAAAGCACGATCCTATTGTGTTGCAAAACTTCCCAATATTATTTCAAAGGATGCCTCAAATTCTTCCCTTAGCTCTTATCTGTGTGGTTTTGGTGAACGTGTCCTCTCCCATGTTAATATGGGATTGATACAGGGCGGTGGTGCCCCAGCCTGAGCACCTGTCCCCTTCTATGTCTCCGCCCAGGGTGCAGCAACCTGCACAGGAGCCACTGGGTTGGAGAGGAGACAGAGGGGACCCCAGGAGACTCCAGTAGCCAGAGGGGCAAGACAACTGTCAGAGACACCCCAGGTTGCCAGCTCCCAGAGTGCCATAGCGCCCCCCCTTACACCCCCATCCCCACCCCAGCCTGTCTCCCTCCCCTTGCATTTGCAGCTAAACAGAGAACACCATCACCCACCCCCCATTTCCCAGGCCCGGTCAATTTCCTGTAAGTTTCCTGGGCCTGGGAAGCACTGATATTTTACCCCTAGGAAGGGACCATATCCTTTCACTTGTTAGGCTATACATACAGCCCCAGACAAAGGACCCAGAAGATTTTCAGACTTGAGTTTTTCTGTATTCTTTTCTGTAAAATAAATTATATCTTTTCACTGATCTGTGGTCCCTGGATTAATTCTTGGAATCCCCAAGAGCAAGGACCTACTGAAGAAGAAATTCTGGTAACAGAATAACAGGTGAGATTTTTGCCTCTACCTGAAACATTGTTTTCTCCCATTTTCACATAGATAATGCAAGCATATTCTTCAAATTTTATTTTTTCATTAGTGCTACCAACTGAATGAAGCCTTTCTTAATCCCATTAAACTATTTCAGGTCCTCTGCCTTATGATCTTATTGTCCCAGGTCGCCTTACTTAACAACATTTATTACAATAATAATTTTACATAAATTAGCATGAAATCAATATCAGTCTCCTTATAAAAGGCTTCTGGGGGCAGATAAAATACCTGTTTATGCTCACTGCTATAATCACAGAGTCCATATTCTTTCTTCCTCTACAATTATTCTTCACTTTCATCAACATTTTCAGTGCATGAAAATTTTTCTATCCCTGTATATCAGAATTGGTCACAATGAACTTCATTTCCTCAATAGCCTCAAGTTTAATCTTCATTGAGGGTTCTCAGAGTGCTCCAGTAAATGGAACCTATATTTTTCCCACCTACACCATCAACATTTGTAAAAATTCATGCATAAAGCAGTAGCACAGATGACTGGGCCAGTAAAAAATCACTTTGATTTCACTGATATTATCAGATATATAAGCATGGCTTTCAGACATTTGCAAAATATTCTTGCTAATGTTGATCCTGCAAACTAATCTTACCCACCTAGTCACACAGCTATGTATGGGACAGACATCTCAGGAAGAGCCTTAGGAACAGTTGACTAATATCCCTGAAGGTCACTCTTACCTAAGAAGAAAGAAAGAGGACCGAGCTAAGCCAAATATTATCCTATTACTCTTATAATTATCAAGTAAGTAATTCAGTCTACCTCCCTTGCACAGGGTTATGAACAGAAGAATAGCAGCGAGAACCCAAGTATGTGTTTTGAAACAAACAAATGAAAAAAGTAAAACAAAACCACTCTTTTCATGGAAATCATGAGGAATAGAAATAAGTAATCTCCCCATGGACAATCCTGCTCTGGAATGATAATTATGAACTGGGAAATAAATAATTTTATTGAATGAATTTCCTATAAGCTGTTAAAAAATGCTGTGTGGAAAAGGTTGAATAGACAATATATAAATTTGATGTGAATTGAGTGCTCAGGGACAAGTAGTACCCTTGGTTAACTGTATCATTCTCCTTAAAGCTTGAGACTCTTCATTTATTCAATCCTAGAAAGGTTTCCTAGTTTCTGAAATCCCTGAGAATATTCTCCCTGTGAGCCATGAAATTCTCAATATTCTTTCCCACTACTTTCCCATGTGTACATATTTCACCACTTTTATTCTATGCTAAGAGGTAGAAACGCTGTGCTGTGAATACCTCTCCTCGTCTCCCCTTGTCCGTCCATCATCCTCTTCTTATTACATTAGCAATCTTTTCTGAATCAGTTTCTTTGCTTTTGCCAAAAATTAGGCTTAAAACACTCTCTAATCCTTAACTAAACTTCTTTAAACGCCACTCTAAACGTGCTGCGTCTATTTCTTCATGTCTGGCAGTAATATGATTCCTCCCTGAAGAATTTATTTATTGGAAGAAATAAGCTACTTTTTATCATGTCATGCTATTATCAATGAATAATAAATAACAAACTGTATTTTACATCATATGAATGTGCTTACATCCAATATTAAACCAGTTAAAAGGAATAATGAATGTACACATGGTGATCTCCTCTCTCTGATGTTCTTGAAGACAATTAGTTATTCTTAAAGTAATTCCTGAATACCCAATTTGTGCCATACTGAAGTGGGGCATCTCAGAGGAAATCTTATCTAACAACTTTTGACTAATTCTGATATCAACATATGATTGATTTGTAAAGAAATTTTTCTAGCCAGGGGTTGTGGTGGGGCCCTGTCCTCCCAGCTACTCAGGAGGCTGAGGCAAGAGGATCTCTTCAGCCTAAGAGTTTGAGATTGCTATGAGCTATAACGCCACGGCACTCAGCCTCCAAAAAAAAGGGAAGAATTTTTTAATAGTATCCTCTGTGTTCATGAACATCTTTATAAATCAGTTATTTTGAATGGAATTGTCAGCTGTCATTCTGCTCCTGGTGGATCACTGGAGACTACAGGAGTACCACTCTGGAGAAACACTTTTTTTGGAATCATACACCAGAAAACCTTCTTCCATCCCCTTCAAATCTGCTCCAAATATCCTTCAGCTACTAATCACATTTTAGGGCAAAAATTCTCGATTTCTTTGATATTTAAACATCCTTTTGAAGTCAGAGGATCATTGACAACGTTTACTTTTCTGCTTCCTTCTTAACAATGACATAAGCTGATGTAATGCGCTCACATTGGTATCATTGTAATAAGTGTTATTTTATTTTCTCTTGCAGTTTTGCTCTCAGTATCTATACAAATTTGACAGTCTCAAGGAATAGAAATGCTAACTATAACATTGGATAAATGGAAATGTTATTGGGCATATTATTTCCTTTGGCCATGCAAGTTGCCCGACTTTCACAGCTGGTCAGAGACATTTGATTGGGAAAGAGCATTTGTCAGATGGTGTGCTATTGCTTTTTTTTTTTTTCGTGTGCTAGTGCCCACATTTGCTTTGGCCAAGAGACCACAGCACTGAAAAAAAAAATGAGCTTATTAAGTAGTGCACATTAGTATACTATATGTGGATATGTGCAAATGCATATAAGAAATAATTTCAGAGGGAAATACATTTCTTGTGACAATAACAACTACGTGTAGGTGGCATTTAGAAAATTAGAAGCATGTGCAATATGAACACAGAACAGGGTAACTTATGTAAATAAATTGTGAGATCATCACGTGTTGATAGGAATACTGAGAAATTAGATTACTAAAACTGTTGTTTGAATGTAAAAAATGTATAGCCACTCTCAAATAAAGTATGGTATGTTCTTTTTTAAAAACCTAAATATGAAGTTATAATATTGCCCAGAAATTATTGTTCTTGGCAGTTATATCATTGAAATATTTTTTTTTCATACAACAACTGTACACAGATATTTGTAAGCAGTTTTATTATAATAGCCCCAAACTGGAAACTGCCCAAACATCCTTCAGTGGGTGAATGTATTTCTTCATGTCTGGCAGTAATTGGTTCCTCATTACCACAATATACTTCTCAGCAATGAAAATAGCAGACTATGCAAGGTTTAAAGCAACAACCTATAAGACGCTCAAGAGATTTATGCTGAGCGACAAAAGCTAATTGCAATACCGTACCTTTCCGTTATAACATTGTGGAAATTATAACATTATAAAAGTGGAGAACAGATTAACGTGTGCCTGAGATCACCAACAAGCGAGTATGGGCTGGGAGTGGTGTATGATCATGGTGAAAAGTAAGGAATCCTTATGGTGATGGAAATTAATATCTATATGTTGGTTGGTTGTGATATGTTAAAGTTTTGCATAATGTTTCCATTGGGTGAAGGGTACACCAGGTCTTCCATATTATTTCTTACAGTTATGTGTAAATCTAAGTTGCCTCAAAATTAAAAGTTTAACTTAAGAAAACATAAAGAAAAATAGATTTTCAGCTATTTAGGGTAAAAGAAAACAGGATGGATATCCATGTTATTACACAGGCCAAGATTCTCTTCCTTTTTAAGACTGAATAATATCTCATTGTACCTATATACCACTGTTTATGCTATTGTCTTTTGATGGATACTTAGATTATTTCCAATTTTTGGTGGTTGTTAATAATGCTATAAAAATATGGGAATCCAGGTATCTCTCAAATATACTGATTTTGAATCTTTTGAATATATATCCTGAGAAGTTGGATTATATGATTATTCTAATTTTAACTTACTGAGAAAAATTAATATTTTTCATAGCTGCTACACCATTTTCTTTTCCCAGCAACAGTGTAGCAGGGTTCCAATTTTTCCACAACCATGCCAGTATTTGCTACTTTTGTTTCATTATTTTATTTATTTTGTGGGTTTTTTATTTAATAATCATTCTAAGAAATCTGAGACAACATCTCGCTGTGGAACTAATTTGCCTTTGCCTGATGATTAGTGATGGTGAGCACATTTTCATACACCTGCTGGCTGTTTGCTATATCTTTTTTAGAGAAATACCTGTTCCAGTACTTTGCCCAATTTTTAATTGGGTTACTTGCTGCTGTTGTTGTTTTCCTTTTAAGTTGTAGGAGTTTCTCACCTTTTGGAAATAAACTCATTATGCTTTGCAAATATTTCCCCCCATTTTACAGGTTGCCTTATCATTCTGTTGATTATTTCCTTTGCCATGGAGAAGCTTTTCAATTGTATATATTCCCACGCATGTACACATGGCTGTAGTTGCCTGTGCTCTTAATATCACATCCAAAATATTATTGTGAAGGCCCGTATCAAGATACTTTTCTTCTATGTTTTCTTCTAGGAATTTTAAGGTCTCGGGGATTACCATTAATCCTTAACCTATTCTGAGTTGATTTTGATTTAATGTGTAAGGAAGAATTAAGTGAAATAAGCCAGGCACAGAAGGACAAATGCTTTTTGATTGCTCTTATGTAGGATACAGATAGCAGTAAACACCCACAGAGGCCGGCAGAGAATGCATTCATGATTTCCAGGTGCTGCAGGTAGAGAGGGATGAAAAGTTTGATGGGCATACAACTTCATTTATACTAGATGAATAAATTCTAGAGATATACTCTATAATGTAACATCTGCAATTAACAATATGCTATTGTGCACTTTAAAATTTAAGTGAGTAGATCTGTGTGCTGCTAAAAATACAACAAAAATTATAAAGGCACAAAAGGAAACTTTGAGAGCCATTGGATATGTCTGTTATCTTGACTGTGGTTATGTAACAAGGTGTTTGCATGTGTCTAAACTTCTTGTATACATTACATCTGTGCATTTCTTGGGCATCATATATCTGACAGAACTCTGGTTTCCTTATCTGTATGGAGGGATATAATAGCCCCTCACACGGGCATGATAAGGGTTTTGCTAGGGACAACTGAGCATGAAGCATACCCATTACCACTGAGTCTTAGACTGAATAATCATTATTCAGCACCATGTGATTTCTGCCTTGCTAGGACAGCACACGGAGCACAATGACCACGTAACAAACACCAGTCCATGCTGTGGCTGTTCAAGTAAAACCGATTTTATAACTCAGTTGTTAGGCAGTGAAGAAGAGATGTCTGTGAAGGCTTGTTCTAGACCGTAGCTGATTTGATCAAGAAGAGAGCAGTGGTCCCTATTTGACCAAACATAGTCAACTTTTAAAATATAGAAGATATCAAATACAAATTGAAGATTTCTTGACACCCCATATTATTTGCAGATTTTTAGTGAGAATGATAAACTCAAATGATGTTAAACCAAATGCAAAACTGGTTTCCCAAGTTCCATGACTATACCTAACTCACCAGCTGGTCACATTGGATTTATCTACATGACAGCAAGATTGGTGCACATAAGGAATGTTGCTTACATTCAAGACCATGATTCTGTGCATGGCAGAACTAGGCTTACTGATGACCTTCACTGCAAAACTATGGTCAGGATTGCTCAGCAAGAATCTTTCACTACATATATATGTGCGATTTTTATTTTTACTCATATTTTGTTCATTAAATTACTTTTTCCTCTGTCATTTGGGGAAATAGGACTGTTATAGTTTCGTTATTTTAAATCTTATCATGTAAATTTTTATTTATAATTTAATTTGAGGTGTGAAATAGCTTCATAATAGTCAGAAATTTAAAAATTTTGAACCCGAACAGTACTACATTTACTAGAAATGGACATTTAGATCTTGCTTGGAACTTCTAGCCAATTCTTCACATTAATCAATTCTTGCTTAAAGAACCATTCTCAAGCTGAGAAGACTGGCCTCTTTGACAGACAAAACTTAAACATTTAGGGATGAAGAGGGTAAACACTTAGTAACAACGTGATAGGTGACAAAGCATCTTTAGCAGCACAACCATTTATAAAATTTATAGTTTTGTCAATATAATTCAACTAGTAAAAAGTAAACATCACCTTGACAATTAAAATGGTCCATCCTCTGCTTTATACCCGTTGCATAGAATTGTTGGAAGTCCTAAATGTAATTACACATATAAATGTAATTATATGTGTAACAACTTTTACATGATGCCTCTTGCATTGTAGGTCTATAAATACAAATCCCCTTAATGCTGAGGCGGCTGTAACTGAGAACTTCTATTTGTTTTTACAGTGTGCCCCCAGAAGTTCATAACTGTGTCACAGTTGAAAAAATATTGGGCAATGCTGCCCAGAGCAAAGGGAGGAATCAAAGACATTCTGCATCAGCATGTCACACAGCAGGCAATTTAAGATTCTGGGTTCTGAAATTCATCTCTGGAAATAATTCTTAGAATAGATATAGGACACTTATTTTAAGAAATTCAAAACCAATCTTTTACCCTATCTCACTTATTCTTACCACACACTCATGTGAAATGAGAAGGCCAAAAACAAACAAAAAAAAAAACCTAGATTTTGATGTGTAGATCTGACAGTAAGTGATTTGTTCACAAACATAATGTCTAGTTCCCAATTCTCTTCAGTGATTCTTGAATTAATGAATCAACTAATTTCTTTGTGAAAGTGCACTTATTGCTTTCTGTTTTTATGGCTTTTCTTGATGCAGAAATTTGGAAACTTGGCCCTTTATTTTCCATGTGTTCACATTCGTGGTAACCTAGGGCCTTTTGGGGATTTCAGTTCATATAAACTACACAGACTCCTGAATTAAACATTAACATTGCCAGAATTCAATCACTTTTTATGTACAAGAGTTATGTGGATTAAAAATTCCAACTCTATAATGTGAGTGGAGGACATTTGTGAGATTTCCTTTTTTATAAATTTGGTATGAGCAACATCGCTGTGATTGCAAAGAAGCCTGGCTCTAAATAATGAATGAAAAATTGTTTAAAAGTATTGTTTTTGAAAGAAAATAAAAGATTGCATTGTTTGGAAAGATCAAGTTTACTCCCTGTCATTAGAATGGCATTCTTTGTCTATATATATATAAAAAAAAACCTATCAAGAATCCTTGCTGACCTCTTTTATACTATTACTAATAAACTCCTTCAGGTGACTGGAAACAGTTTGAAATGAAAGCAAATGAGGAAGTTAACAGCAATATGAGGACAGATAGCTGTCTATAAACAGAAATGTTAACTACCTAATCAAATTCAAAAGTAAGTATATAATATGCAAAAGTCAATATGCCATAACACTTAGTAGAATAGACTTTGAAAATATGTTTTAATTGTTTTTTAATTTTTATTTCAAAATATTAGGGGGTATAACTATTCTTGTTTGCAGAGATGAATTGTATAATGCTGAAGTCATTTACAGGGCTTTTAGTGTGCCTGTGACCACAATACTGTACATTGTATTTAATAGGTAAGTTTTTATCCCTCAACCCTCTGGATACTTCCCTTCTTAATTTCTAATGGCCTTTATACCACTATATGACTGTATGTACTCATCGTTAGCCCCCACTTATTAGTGAAAACATGTGGTGTTTGTTTTTTATTCCTGAGATACTCCACTTAGGATAATGGTCTCTAGTTCCATCCAAGTTGTTGCAAAAGACATTATTGCATTCCTTTCATGGTTGAGTAGTACTCTGTGGTGGATAGGTTTGTGTGTGTGCCTATCTCTATTCATATCTCTGTCTCTATCACAGTTTCTTTATCCACTCATGAATTTGGGGGGACTTAGGTTTATTATACTTCTTTGCAATGTGACTTGTGTTGCAATGAACATTTGGGTATAGGTGACTGTTTGATATAGTGACTTCTATTTCTTCATATAGATACGCAGTACTGGGATTGCTGGATATAATGGCAGGTCTTCATTTAGTTATTTAAGGAATCTCTATGCTGTTTACTGTAGAGGCTATAATACTAATTTGAAGTCCCATCAACAGTGTGTAATGTTCTTTTCTCACTGCATCCATGTTTTTTAATTTTTTTTTTTAGTAATGGTCATTCTGACAGCAGAAAGTGATGGTAATTCATCGTGTTTTAATTTGCCTTTCCTTGTTAATAATATATTTTAATTTTTTGAGGAAGCTCCATACTCTTTTCCATAATGGACATACCAATGTACATTCCCACCAGCAGTATACAAGGTTCCCTTTTCTCTGCAAATTTGGACAACACTTGCTGTCTCGTTTTTTTCATAGTAGCCGTTCTACCAATGTGAGCTGGTGATAGCTCACTAGAGTTTTGCTTTGCATTCCCATGATTAGTGATTTTGAACAGCTTTTTGTGTCTCTCAGCTATTTTCATGCTCTCTTTGGAGAAATGTCTATTCAAGTCTTTTCCTTATTTTTTATTGAGTTATTTAATATTTTCCTGTGAGTTGTGTGAGTCATGTAGGCATTATAAATATTAATCCTTTAGCAGATGTATGATTTGCAAACATTTTCTACCATTCTAGAGGTTGCATGTTTAGTTTGTTGATTGTTTCCTTTTCTGTGGAGGAGCTCTTAATTGGATGTAGTCCAACTTATCTATTTTTGCTTTTGTTACTGGTGCTGTTGGGGTCATATCCAAGAAATTTTCCACATGGAAAATCAACACCAAGGATCCTTATGTCTATGTTATAGGAATTTTATGATCTCCTATCTTTCATTTAAGGCTTTAATCCATTTTGAGCTAATTTTTGTATATTGTACCAAAAAAGGATCCAATTTCATTCTTTGGTGAATATCTAATTTTCCCTTCCCCATTTATTGAAGAGATTATCCTTTATTGTGTATTCTTGGGACTCTTGTCTAAGATTATTTGGCCATATATGCATAGATTTATCTCTGTGTTCTCTATTCTGTTCCAGTGGTTTGGATGTCTGTTTTTATGTTAATAATACACTGTTATCATTACTTTAGCTTTGTGATGTAGTTTGAAATCACAGGGTGTAATGGCTGAAGCATTTTTTTTATTGTTCAAGGTTTCTTTGGTTGGATATCTTTCCCCTTGTATTTGCCAGAATATCTTTTTATTTATTTATGTCTTCTTAAATTTCCTTCACCTGTGTCTTATAGTTTCATGTGTACAGATCTTTCATGTTTAGTTGAACTTGCTTTTAAGTATCTTAATCATTTGTGAAAGGGAATTGTTTTCTTAATTTCTTTTTTAAATCATTTGCTGTTATTGAATAGAAATGACACTGATTTTTGCATGTTAATTTTGTACCCTAATGAGTAAGTAGTCCTTAGAACAAGTCACTTAAAATATTAAATTAAGGCTCGGCACCTGTAGCTTAGCGACCAGGGTGCCAGCCACATATACCATAGTTGGTGGGTTCTAATCCAGCCTGGGCCTGCCAAACAACAAAGACAACTGCAACCAAAAAATAGCTGGGTGTTGTGGGCGCCTGTAGTCTCAGGTACTTGGGAGGCCGAGGCAAAAGAATTGCTTAAGCCCAAGACCTTAAGGTTGCTGTGAACTGTGATACCATAGCACTCTCCTGAGGGCGATGGCGACATACTAAACTCTTATATATATATAATATATTATATATATTATATATATATATAATATAAAATTAACTCTTTTGAGGTTCAAAATTTTGAATAACTTGAATTAAAAATGCCAATTTTAATAATATCCTGAATTAATTATTGTGAGGGTTAAATAAAGTGATTTGTATGAAAGTAGTTAAAATATGTGAAAGCTATAACCTAAGAATATGGAGAATGGGGAGAGGGTGGGAAGGGGGGGAGATTGGGCAGAGGGAGGGTGATTGGTGGGATTACACCTACCATGCATCTTACAAGGGTACATGTGAAACTTAGTAAACGTAGAGTATAAATATCTTAACACAATAACTAAGAAAATATCAGGAAGGCCATGTTAACATTGTGATGAAAATATGTCAAAGGGTATATAAAACCAGTGTATGGTGCCCCATGATCACATTAACGTACACAGCTATGATTTAATTTAAAAAAATGTGAAAAATGTATAGTGTTCACTAAATTGTGGCTGTTGGTGCTCTACTGGTGTTATTGTTATTAATAATGTTAGAGTATCATATGCTGAAATAAGTTTTTTATTCTATTAGCTCACTTGTTATCACAAAAAATATGTATTCTAATTTCCAGTTTTACATCTGATTAATTCAGTGTTTAAAAAGTAAGCATCTCAGATGAAGTCACAGAGATTTTAAATGGTAGAGTCAATGCCTCTTCAAAACCCATGCTGTTACTGCTCTCTAGCACGCCTCCTCAGATCAAAGGGTGACAAACACTGAGGTTCCAGGCGTTGTACACGGGTGGTCAGAGCCCGCATGAACAAAGAGGAGGCAGGCACAGAGTCAGGGCAGATGTGTGTTGTCCTGAGAACAACAGGTCAACAGTTTTAGAACACGGTCTGTGTTCCAGGTCTTCCTGGAACTCATTTAATCGTTACAACAAACCAAGATGACATAGACCATCAGCATTCTACAGGAATGAGAAGCAGCATCTTTTGCAAGATCACAGAGCTAATGTGCATGGAAGCTAGTAACTGAAGCCAGTGTGATATCCAGGTCTGTGGAATTAAGCACATGCATTACCCTCTCTGGTTTGCTGTGCTTAAGAACTCTAGCTGTGTCAAACTAACCTGGATTTTTTATGATAATTATGTGAACATTTGATTTCATTGTTTGGTTTCCTTTTTTGCTGTTTTTGTTTTGTTTTTACTTTGCTTTTTGTTTATTTTTAAATAGATACTAAATCTCTCTTTGCTCCCTAGATCAGTGGTTGCTAGTGTCCTTTGATTGCTCATAGGCTATGAGAACAACTATGAAAAAACCACAAAAGAAATGTTTTATGCAGCAGGGAAAAGCTGTCAGAGAGAGAGGCATATGGATATTCTCTGAAAGAATAGAAAAGAGGATGGTCTATAAGGGGCTGGAGCAGTGGGAACTATTTCCCTGATTCTTGATGCTGCTGAAAGCAGATGGTCACACCTGGGCAATACTGACCATGTGTGTAAGCAAAGAGGTGAAATCCACAGCCTCATAAAAAGATTCCCAAAGTTCAGGCTCATCACAGAAGTAGTAGAGAGCCTATGGGTTATGATTATAAATCACACACAACACAGAATAAACAATAATATTCACTCATGAGTGTGTGTGAAAGACGTAACAACTATAGAAGGTAAAACACAGTGCCTTAGGGTTTCAACTGTTCAATAAATTGAGCTATCATCCTTGATACGTCCACTATGAATTCTTATTTTTTGGAATAAATCATTATTAATGGTCAATGACCCTCTAATCTTCAATCTTAACACACAGATGATTACATTACTTATATTCTGATATATCTTACAAGATTGGACAATGGAGCTTACAAAAATGCCACGTACTTCATTGCTGAAGATCACTACAGCCACCTTTGAGGTACTCCAATTGGAAAGCTATGCACCATCCCAGCGCCTAGTCCACCCTTTGAAGCAATTTTTAAACTCTTTTTTTTTTTTGAATGGCCGTCAGAGCTATCATCATATGAAGTTCGACAATTAAATTCACAAAATCAACCAAGAAAAAGTGCTACATACCTCATTTCCGACTATCACTATGGTAACCTTTGCAGTATTTTCCTTGGTCACCCATGATCATAGTAATATTCAGCAATGAGGTATGTAGCACTTTTTCTAGGATGAGTTCATGAATTTAATTATCAGGCCACTTATATTTATTTTTTATTAAATCTCTCCATATTTTCTTTCCTTCCCCTCCCAATAATCTTTGTAAATTAGTATTATAAATTTAAATATAACAAGTTTTGCAAGACAAGTTTGCTTCTAAGTTAATACTAAGGCAAAACTTCTAGGTACATAGTAAAAAGTAAATTTTAATTTATTTTCGATTCTTTGTGTTGAATGGGGGTATATATACACATAGGTGGTATCAGCACACTGTCTGTTTTAGTAATACAATTTCTTCCAGTTAAAATATGCTGATAAGCTACATTCAAGTTACATATAAATAAAATCATATATACTGATTTTTCATTTGTATACTTATAGCAGATGAAACTAATAGAAGTAAAATCAATGAGAAATAGTGTGATGAAATAGTGTGACTGTAGTTAACTACAGAGAGCTCATATTTCTTCTCTTACTGTTAAAGACTTCATGCTATTCAACTATTATTTATTGATCCTGCTGACAAGGGCAGCAAAGCAAAAATATTTTACATCTCAAAATAAAATAATTAAATAAAAAATCCCTTTCCTGATAGATTGTATACATCTAGTGCCAAGTATTCTATTTTCGTATTTCTCCAGTTCTTGGTTTCCTAATCTGTCTAGAATTAACACACCTAGAAATGCTATTTATGCATGTGAGCATAATCTTAGTTTTTAAATTGATGGCCTCTTGTATTTTTTATCAACAATACTAGTCCTGGAAAGAGGAACATTTAGAGAGTCAAATATCAGGTTAAAAAGATAATAAGTGCTTAATTTTATCTTTTGATATCAATTTGCTAAGTTTTGTTTAAGAAGATGAAACTCTTAATAGAAATGATAGAATTGTGGTCATGATCAAAATGATCTGTTCACCTCTGTCTTTTTTTTTTAATTTTTGTTTATTTTCTTTTTCCTCTTCATGTTCTACATTTACCACTGTGAGATCTATAAAACAACAGCAAACATCCATGTTAACCAACTCTACCAATTTTGAAAGGGGTAAATTTATTTTAAAAATTTAGCAATCATGACTTATGGTTTGAAATAAAAGTGTTAAATGTGCATTATTGTAGATACTGGTTTTTCTTGGCCTGTTCTGTCGTTATTTTGTTGTTGTTTGTAGTGTTCCATGGTATGCTTTTGTACTATGGTACAGCTTGGTAGTGCTGGAATTGCAGAGTTTCCCAGATCTTTTTGCTGAGATCCATTTTTTTTCTTCTGTGCAATGTGATTTTCATCAAACCCACTGATGATTTCATGACTTTTGTCAAGAATCTTGGTCCTTTATGGTGTATGGCACACCTCTTCTGGGAGAGACACAGTTATAAGAGGAACTTTACCTAACAAATGCAAACAGTGTAACCTAATTATTTGTACCCTCAAAGAACCTGAAACAACAACAATAATAATAATAACAATAAAAGAATGTCCTCATCATTGTTGTTGCTTTGATGTTACCCTTATGTAAACTTGCCAAGCAGGTTGTCATGGGAAATTCCCTTTGTAAACTAGAACGAGCATGTTAAGCTGGTTGTCTGAGTAAGTAGTGAAGGCCTGTGGCTGTTTTGTGGACATGCTGATACTGTGTTTATTAGAACAAGTGCAACTCAACTAGGAGTTTCAAGGCCAATGTAAGGAGCATTGATATCTAAGATCAGCAAATTTGAACATCGTCAGATTTGTGTATGGAGTTTGCGAACATGGGGTTCTTGTGAATTATTCTACACTGAAGAAGTCTTGCACATCTCTGAATATTGGGGAGGTGCGTGTAATTATTTATCATGATGCAGGCACTAATCTGTGATTTGTCTACCTCGGTATAGTCGTTGGCTTTCTCCACAGGTCTACAATGCCACAATACAAGTCAGCATTCAACTCTTCAGACCGGCATAGATGATAGAGGTGCAGGAGTCAACACCTACTTGGAAAGAATCAAAATCGACACTTACCTAAGGTTTTTAAGTTTAGAAGTAGAGAGGTGACAGTTAATTGTCTTCCTCTTATTCTTATCTTTCTTGTTCTGTGTGCGGACTTGAATAAACAAGGAAATACTTTATCAATTGTTTGTCAAAGTCTTCTTTTTGTTTGTTTCAAGGCAGGGCTGAAGTGCAGTGGCATCATGATAGCCCACTTCCATCTCAGACTCCCAGGCTCGAGTGATCCTCCTCCCACAGCCCCCTGAGTGGCTGGGGCTATAAGTGCAAACCACCATGCCTGGATAATTTTTCTATCATTATTTTTTGTAGAGACAGAGGTTTCACTATGTTGTTCAGGCTTGTCTAGAACTTCTGGCCTCAAGCAATTCTCCTGCCTTGGCCTCTCAAAATATTGTGATTACAGACATAAGCCACTATGTGTGGTTCCATCAAAGTTTTTCTACATGTCAGTCTTCAGCTGCAGGTTTGATCTATGAGATTGCATGCTCAGTAGTTAAAATGTGCATAGTAAAACATCACCTGTGAGTTAAAGGTCAACAGATTGGTTTTATCACTAAGACATTCTTCAAACCATAAGCAATAGCAATAGGCAATTGCTTTTTGATATTTTTAGAATATTGAGAAAATGGTAGTTCCAACACCTTTGGAAGTATGACGTTGAACGAAGATCATAATAAGCTATCATTGTGACTTTAGCATCTGTAACTGTTGTCCCAAGCTTGACTCCTTGATGCCTTCATGTTTGCAGGAATTGTAGAAGAAACCTCCTCTGGAAAGCACCTTTTAGATGCTCCCTTGTGTTCCATCTAGACTCTGGGCTTTTCTGCATCATTTACCACCCAGTTAGGCCAACGTTTCATTATGAGATGCTACAACAGTCTCATCAAAACGATAGCTAAACAAACATGGCTGGATTCTTAAAAATACAATCAATTATGAAATATTAGTAAACATGACATGGTTTTGGGGGATCCTTCTAATCATTGGCAATTAGCTCCACTGTCCCACACAGGAGTCACTGGCAATGGCAGGTAGCTCAGATATGGTTCTTGAGTGTAAGTCTAGTTCAGCTCATTGAACAAAGTAGTAAGTAGAGCTGATGCTGTGTTCAATAAAAGCCCTATAATTTTTTTAAGAAAAAATATAAAGTATTTTATTTCTAGAGTGAACACACCCTCTTCAACAAATTATTCAAATTATCAAGATCTATAAGCCCTCAAATTAGATTTGTTGGCAATATTCCTTGAAATATTTCTTTCTGTATGTGTCTGGATAAATATAAGCATGAAATAGATGTTATTGCATGTATATAGAAACATGACATCTGTGTTGTTTTTAAAGATTTAACGCACCAAAACATCATGGAGATAAAGAGATAGGGACATAATGTCCTTTCTCAATTTAAATATCTGCATATTACACATAGTGTTTTATGTCTAAATTGTTTGCTCTTTCTCCCATTGATGGACATTTGTGATACTTCTAATTTAGGTCTCCCGTAAACAAAAATGAAATGAGGTCTGTGCATGCATCTCTTTACATTTATGTAATTATTTTCTTAATATTGATCCTTCACATATTTTTTACTAAATCTTAATATAATTTATATTTAAATTAATTTCCAAAATAAGTTTTCCAAATAAATACTATAAATAATATCCCAATGAACAGATCATAAAACGTTTCTTTCTCCATAATACTTTTCAATAGGCTTTGGCTAAATATTTAAAACTTTCTCTATGTGGTAGTTGAAACATTATGGCTTATATATTGAAAGATGTTCCACGTTATTTTGTTATAGTGGTCTCTTTTATGAAACACATATCTATGTAAATTGTATATTTTTAATGGGGATGAAGATTTTTCTAAAATTCAGTTGACTGACATGGTATGTCTAGTTATTTAACCACACTCTCTTTACCCCCATGAAATTTGTTTTTACCCACTCCTCTTATATCAGGCTTGATTATATAATGTGTTTCGATGTGGCTGTGAAGGGTGGTCCCACTCAGCAGACGCTCTGCGAGTTATTGGTGGTCCCACTATTACTCTTTACCTTTCTGCCACAGGAGCCTTTTGTCCTGGAGAGATTTCTCCTAAGGCAAAACTAACGCAAGAACAGAACGCTTTGATGTTATAAACCACAGAGATTTGGGGGATTACTTTTCAATACAATATACCCTTGCCTTAGCTGATTGACAACAATTCACTTAAAAACATGTTTGTACATTAAAGGTAGCAACTCTCTCTGTTATTTTATTCAGGTTTTTGTTTGTTTGTTTGTTTTTCCTATTTTCTCCCGTGGCATTTGCTTCCAACTAACTCAGCTACCCATGTGGAGTTAAATATACTCATTGAATTTCAATTTTCAGTATTTCACTCTTCCTTTTTGGCCTAATATAAACATCAAAATGTTTGTTCCAGTAAGTATATACTACTTAAATCATTTTATCTGATATTAAGATAAGTTTACATTTATTGTATTTTTCATTCTGATGATATTATATATGCATTTAGGTTTATTTTTAAAAATTGCAAATAAATGCATAACACCACTATTGTTTAATGACATTGCATACTTAATATTTGTAGAAAAAGAAATATCTGTGATTTGACTCCTTTCCAACTGGAGTATTTGCATTTCCCAGCAATTATTTTAATACTTGTGTTGTAACCTGCCAATCCAAATTCTCTTAATCTGTTAGGACCTGGTTTAAACTTATTTTCCTATTAGTTCACATTATTTCATTTGTCTTCTCAAAATTACTGCAACACTTTTAGTTTGAAATCAGAATCTAGCACTCTATCAGAAATAGAAATATGTAACAAATAATTGATTTACATGCAAGTTATCTCACCAAAGAATTGAGACCCCCTAAGTCAGAGATCGTATTTTAACATTGAGCATTTAGAACATCTCCCATATACTAACAAAGAGATTGTCAATACATTTAAGCTCTAAAACAACAGTTAAAATTCTTTGTAGATCCCATCATACCACAATGAAAACTGTTATCACACCGTGTATTCACTCATTTTCACACATTACTCATTTTTCAAAATATTAAATAAACTGTATATAAATATGTGTGTGTGTGTGTATATATGTTAAATTTGGAGGAAACATTTTTATGACTTATTCATAAATGGTGATAGTAATTAGATGAATTAGACCAGAAAAGAGTTTCTACCATTTCAGCTTTGTTATTGTTATTTTATATAACCAAAATTTATCAAGGTAAGAATAGCATCAAAAATTATCACGTATTTTACAGATATCTTCATCCTTTTTTCTAAGGTAACATAGTATTATTAAAAGGCAAAACTATGTGAGAACATGTGTTATTCTAAAATTAAAGTGCTCTTACAAAAGAATCAAATTTATGCCAGAAATGTTGTTTTATGAAATATTATTGAATTCTACTTTCAATAGAAATTAAAAGCTATTTCTTGTTGAATATTGCACACAAATGTCAAAACATTGGCTAAAAGTGAAAATATGAGAAAAGGTGTTTGGGTGTTAACTTCTTTTTATTTTAATTGATTCAAAGAGTAAGAGAGAGTCAAAATATTTGTGTTAAGAAAAAGGAAGTAATGGCAGTTTTTGTTACAATTTAGTTTATTTAAAGGGAAGCCCACTACTGATGGGTGGGTCATATTCTAAGTAGTTTTGTCTAAAAAAATTATTTGAAAATTATAAAATGCTTCCTATTGCTGCACTATAATGAATAATGGTTACGTTATTATTATTTTTATTTCAGGTTAAGATGAGGGTATATACGATTAGGTTACATTGTTGGTTTTTAAGGTAAAGTTCGAGTTGTAGTTGAGTCCTTCACCCAGGAAGTGTGTCAGATACCTCTCTACCACACCAATTAGCTGGGAACTTATTGATCCTTCCTTCCCTTTCTTGAATTTGTGTGTTTCTCTCATGTGGATTTGTAGTTTTCGATCTATTAGTTTCTAATTAGTAATGGGTACATGGGATGCTTGCTCTTCCATTCTTGCGATACTTTACTTCGGAAAATGTTCTCTGAATCCATCCAGGCAAATGCAAAAGATGCAAAGTCACCCTTTTTTTATGACTGGATAATGTTCCGTGCTATGCACATACCCCAGTTTATTAATCCATCCATGGGATTATGAGCACTTGGGTTATTTCCACATCTTTGTGATTGTAAATTGAGCTGTTATAAACATTCAAGTGAAAATGTCCTTATGATAAAATGATTTTTTTTTTCTTCTTGGTAGATAATTAGTATAGGAATTGCAGAATCAAATGAGAGGTCCACTTTTAGTTTTTTTAGGATTCTCCATACCTCTTTCCGAAAAGGCTGTAATAGTTTTCAATCCCACCAACAGTACCCCTCTCTCTGCACCCAGGCCAGCTTCTGCAATTTTGGGACCTTGCTATTCTCATTAGGGTTAACTGGACTTGATTTGCATTTCTCTGATGATTAAGGATGATGAGCATTTTTTCATGTGTCTATTGGCCATTCATCTGTCTTCTCATACAAAGGTTCTGTTCATGTCTTTTGCTCAACGATTAATGAGGTTGTTTGCTCTTTTCTTGCTGATTTTCCTGAGTTCTTTGTAGATTCTGATTATTAGCCCTTTGTCAGATTTGTAACATGGTAATATCTTCTCCCATTTAAAAGTTGTCTGTTTGCTTTGCTGATTGTGTCCTTAGCTGTGCAAAGGTTTTTGACTTGATCAGGTCCCATTTATTCATTTTTATTGTTGCGGAAATTGCCATTGGGATATTCTTTATAAATTCTTTCCCAAGTGGTTATGTTATTTATAGAAACAGTCCTTAAACTCAGCATGCAAATACATTCATATCTGGATTTTTTTCCTGTTGATTATTTAAGCAAAATTTGCTTTTATTTAAAGGAACACTACTCTGAAGAGAGGATAAAATAAATAAAACTGTGGACTAGAAAAGAATATTTGCAAGTAGTTGATAAAGGTCTTGCATAGAATACATAAAAAGGCAGAGTAAAAAAATTAGAATATCAAGAAAAGATATACACAGGTATTTCACCAAAAAGAAGAAATCATTGCAAATCAACATATACAAATATGTTCAATATCATTAACCACTAAGGATACACAAAGTAATGTTACCACCATATACCACAGCAGGCATTAAAAAGGTAATAGAGAGAGAGAAAGATGATGAAAATGGACTTAACTGTGTATACACAGAAGAATATATGTAAAAATAGGAGAAAATAAAGATTAAAAAAATTAAAGCTTAATGGACATTACTAAGCTGAAGCCAATTTCCTGCAGTTCCACTGTGGTACAACTATGTAAAATATAGCACTGAGGAAATTCAGGTGAAAGGTACAGACCCTCTGCATACCATATCTGAAATTGCTTGTGAGTTGGTTTTATTTTATTATTATTTTTTTAAGACAGAGTCTTACTATGTCACCCTTGGTAGAGTGCCATGCCATCACACCTCACAGCAACCTCAAACTGTTTGGCTTCAGTGATTTTCTTGATTCAGCCTCCCAAGTAGCCGGGACTACAGGCACTCACCACAACGCCCGGCTATTTTATGTTGCAGCGATCATTGTTAAGCTGGTCCAGGCTGGGTTCGAATTTGCCAACCTCAGTCCATGTGGCTGGCACCATAACTACTGTGCTTGGGTGCCAAGCCTCTTGTGAGTCTTTAATTATTTCAAGGTAAGAAGTTAAAGAAAAAAAATGATAAACTAAAATTCATTATCTCACTTGGGTGACTTCTCCCACCCTCTGACTGCTCTGGGAGCTCTTAGGGCTGACAGATTTCAAGGACAGCATCCACCTGGATTCCACACGGCAAGGAGGGAAGGGTTAGGTTTAATCAGTATATTGCTGCCATTGTTTTCACCACCATTGGGTGTCACTTTTGAAGACTGATAGACTCAAGAGGCAAATTTTTTGTTCTATAATTGCAGGTTGGAGGTTCTGACATTGTGCAAAAATAACAATTCTAACAGACTCAGATGAAAATGACCAGCACTCTGTTGCCAAATCGTTCTGAGATGCTGCACTTCTCATAGCTAAGCAATTCCCAGCGTTTCTAGCAGGCAGAATCTTAAAATCATGAGTTTTAGCACCCTGCCCTTCTCAGACCCATAGCCACCAGCTCATACACCAAACTGGGGATCTCTTATTTTACAATATTCTTACATAAATATGCACATGATGCCTCATGATGCACTTTTTCTCCTCCAATTAGGTTGTTTGTCTAAGGGACTTCCCAGTAGCTAAGCAGCCCCACAGCTGCCTTCGTGGGTGGGCTATCTTCTTTCTCACAGACTTAAATTTGTATTACTTTCCCCATTTATCTATGTAGAAAGATTACACTTAGTTAATTCTCATGCAAATTTCAAAAATATGCTGAGGGGTAGGTTGGAGGAAAAAAGAGAGAATCAAAAATAAAGTATCTCTTTACTGACTTAGTATGTTATTATAGTTAGAAGCCAAAGGGAATTGGCAAAAGCCTATTAACTTAGCCCTTTTGAATTTGTAAATCACATGATATAGTAAACTTACAAATTGATTTTCCCTTATACAGAAGACTGAATGGAGCTATATGGGGCAAAATTTTCAGGAGACAGATTTTATTTAAAAAAAAAAAAAAATCTATAGATTCAATTATACATAAAGAAATGCTTTGCAGAATAGTGAGGTCTCTGCTAGGGAAAGTTTTCCAGAAGAGGCTGTGTATGCTTCAGAAATTTCTAACACGGCCTTCCTCTCTTCATGGTTTGTGTCTGTTGGGACTCTTGGTTTCACATAAGCAAAGCACTTTCACTACTTCAAGCTAAGTGAGAGGCTGCAGGTCATAATGGCAAGAGATGCACACAGCAATACACATGGACCTCAACAACTAACTAGCCCCAGGTTCTCCTGTGACCTTAGAGCACCCTTTCCTTTCAGCTCTCTCTTACTTCATTTGCTTTTTCTTTCTTTCTTTTTGGCAGACATCTTCTTCTGCTTATTTTGTCTATAGATGAAGGTGATAGACAATTTTTATACAGCTCTATATCTAATGATTCCATTTGCCACTTGAGAACAAGTAGGTTTTACCTTCTCTTGAGGTCAGGTCTACTACCTCCATCAACTATGGACAGAGTTCAGGGTCTGGGTGAGAGCAGATAACAGGCCCAGATTAGAGTGTATATCTGAGGAGTCCAGCTCCTGATCCCCTTCAGGCCCGACCACAGGCAGTTACAAATCTTTTTCCTGATAGTATTTCTTAGGAAAAAGCTGGCCCACACCAGACTTGTCGTGCATGAGAAGCACTGCAGTGTCTGAGGGGAGTGACAGTGATGGACGCAGCCCATGCCTGGCCATGCTTTTACGCACATTTGCTCTCTGAGCTTTGGTGCCCCCATTAAGAGGTTTCCCCATATGGAAACATTGAAGATGCTTTTCTTCACTCTGACTCTATACTAAATACATTTTCACTCCTAGCTTTCTCCTTCTCTCACCCCCAACCCCTGGGTCCATAAATGATGACCCTTCCACTTGGCAGCTGTCCTTGGAGTGGCATGATACCCATGTCTGTGCTGACAAATATGACCCCACCTCATGCTTTTTTATGGGAAAAACTAGGACAGCTGAGAAGGTGGTGTTTCCCCTCTATTCACCTCCTACCTACACTACTGCAGTAAGTAATTAAGGCTTGATGGGGACTTTCATTTTGGCTCATTGCTTTAATTTACTACCCCAACACCCTGTAGCTCAGCTCTGTCAGTACAGCTCTTGACAGTATCCATCCTGTCAAACAATTATAGTGAGGGAACAAACTGGTTGTCCAAATACGATTGGTCATAGTTCAGCTATACAATTGAACTGAGGAAAGATTAGTCCTTAAAAAAGCATCTATCATTCAGTTCACCAATTTATAAATCATAATGCCTCTGAGGGAAAAAAATCTTTCAAATTTTATAATGTAATTATTGCTGAGAGGCTATAAGATACAAATCTCAGAAGGGGAAACAGAAATGAGCAGCAGTGTATTCTTTAAGCCTCCTCAGAAAGACATGTAATATCTTTATTATAACAACAATATCTATTAACTGGGAGATGAATCAATATTAAACTAACAACAAAATAATAAATATTAAATCAATGACAAATATTAAATGACTAATAAATCAATAACAAGTACTAAATCCCATCTATCACTGGGCAAGAGACATGAACAGAACCTTCTTTGAGGAAGACAGTGAATGGCTAACAAACATGAAAAAATGCTCATCAGGCCCAATCATCGGAGAAATGCAAATCAAAGCTACCCTGAGATATCACCTAACCCCAGTGAGAATGGCCCACATCACAAAGTCTCAAAGCTGCAGATGCTGGTGTGGATATGGAGAGAGTGGAACACTTTTACACTGTTGGTGGGACTACAAACTAATACAGCCTCTTTGGAAAGAAATATGGAGAATCCTCAAAGAAGCCAAATTAGACCTCCCATTTGACCCCACAATCCCACTACTAGGCACTTATTCAGAAGAAAAAAAAAATTTTATCATAACAATATATCCACTAGATTGTTTATTACAACTCAATTTACAATTGCCAAGATGTGGAAACAACCTAAATCTCCATCAACTCAGGAATGGATTAACAAACTGTGGCATATGTAATACCATGGAATGCTATTCAGTCATAAAAAGGATAGTGACTTCACATCTTTTGAATGATGTTGAAACAAATTCTTCTCAGTAAAGTATCACAAGGTTGGAGAAGCAAATATCCAATGTACTCAACACTAACATGAAATCAGTAGATGTTCTAATTCACACCTACGTAGGAGAAAAACTCATTCAATTGAAGTTGGGGGAGGGGGAATGAAAAGGGAGTGGGAGGGAGGTTTTGGCTGGTCCCACTAAAAAAGCACAATGTAGGGGTATACGGCACCCCTTTGGGGTGCAAGACATAAATACAAGAGGAACTCTTAACTAACAAATTCAAATATTGTGACTTAGTTGCTTGTACCCTCATATTAACCTGAAATTAAATAATAATAATAATACTTCTAAAGAACATACTATTCTGTAACTAAATATTACTAAGAATATATATGATCCGGTGTCACCTTGACATATCCAGCTTAAATAAAATTGACTTGAATTCCTAGCTGTGTCTTATGAAAAATCCAATACAAGATACAGAATGTCTACTAGTGGCTTCCGTTTTCGTTTCTAAGTTCTCCTCTTAGCAATTTGTTTTACCCATTGTAATAATGATTGCAATTCCAATAACACTTTCATCTTTGTGCTTCATGTCTACATAAATATGAAATTACATTCCCGCCTCCAAGAGTCATTAAAAATATTAAGCAATGTTTTTTAATATAATTTTAGATGTGCAAGAAAATATAAACCATAGATGATTAATGAAAAATAATAATTGCTAAGTCATGGAAGACGCCCAAGTGCCCATCGACCCACGAATGGACTAGCAAACTGTGGTACATGTATACCATGGAATACTATGCAGCCTTAAAGAAAGATGGAGATTTTACCTCTTTCATGTTTACATGGATG